>APFE030582109.1:0-11444 GCA_000404065.3 Pinus taeda
GATGGAACAGGTAACCACATAATTGACCTATGGCAGGGAAGGTACTTCTTACAAACAAGAGCTGATAGGGGATGATGGTTGCAAAGGAGGCGCCTGGTGACCAATGAATGACAATTGATCAATAGTCACAATTACCCCTTCGTGCAGAAAAAAACCACACGGAAAAGTGAAGAAACAAGAGCTCCCATGACATAAAGATAGTCGCATCCAAGGAGAATATTGAAATCTAATAGACCTTGGACTACCATCACATCTATATAGATGGTCTTTTCTCCCAAAGTAATAGGGAACTTCGAAAGGATCCCTAAAGGTTGACTGGTTCCTCGGTTGAAAGCCAATAGATTATGGGTGACAGGCACAAGTTATGGGGAACCCAAAGCTTGCCAAGTAGTAGAAGACATGATGCTAACATACGCGCCTTCACCTAATATAGTGCCAGGTACTACCATATTATAGGCTTGTACCGTGATCTGGAAAGGCACATAAGATGGGAGGTGGAAAGCATTCAAGTGAAAAGATAGTTGAATGCCTTACAATTCAGCCTCTTCGAGAGGGTTTCAAAGAAAAAAATAAAAAAGAACTTCACACAAGGCTAGACTTAACACATCATAGGATGGGCTAAACCAAGAAAGCACACAAAGCAAGCTAAATGAAGCTTTCTAGTCAGGGAGAAATTAGTTTGAAGGGCTCACAAGGTCAAAAACACAAGATCATAACACACTGGCCAAGATTGGGGTCTAGCCCTAATCTTCACTTACAAGGATCAGCACGACTGCCTAATTGGAAACAAGCGCCAAAGGCTGGTCGACGCAATTGTTCCTCTACAATCTATGCTAGTCAACACGACTGTCATCTAATTAAACGCGTTTTCCAAGGGAACTAAGGAAAAATAAAAAATAAAAATTCAAAGCAGGGACCAGATCTGCTACTATGAATTTTAGACTTAGGCCGGTAAGCAAGAGAAAAGAAACAAAACCAAAGGGAAAACGTGAAACTAGCAAAGTTATCACAAAATCATGAAATCCAAAACAAACAAAATATGGGATCTCCCCAGTGGAGTCGCCAATTTGTGGTGAAGTAAAATTATAAGTGCGGACACGAATGAATTCCTCTATCCCGATAATGGGTCTAGCCACAACGGATACATTCTATGGAAGATTTCCTTAGATTAGAATCAATCAAGAGGGCCTACCTCTTGGTCACTTATCCTGCTTGATGATGTCCTTGCTTGCTCACTCCAGCAATCTCTCGCTTTCTTCTTCAAGCTCCTGAAACAAGTAAACAACAACAGCACATAAACATAATAATAGAAAAATTACAATTCAACCTACTTAATGATTCAAGAATCATCAAGACACGAATATGTAATATTATAAAACATGTAGGAAATCAATTGATAGTTTCATATATTAATATCAAAGAGAGATTACAACCATTCGTCTTGACGTCGCAATCTTCCTCTGACAAGACCAGGTTCCCACACACTTCTGCTAGCATTCCATGGTGACTTCAAACAACAATAGTTTAAAGGCTCTTCCCTTTAGACTTCACTCCAAACCAAACACACTTCTCCCTCACACAACTAGATGGCTACAACTAGTAATAGCTTTCTTGTCTAATCAAAATAGTATACTCACACTCAGCGAACACTCTAACTATCACTAGCTTGTGCTTGGGAAGAAGGGAGGTTTATATACAAAATATGGATGGGAGATGGATCCTTTTCTCATGGGAGAAGGACTTATCCCTTGAGGTAGTTTAATCATTATAGGGGAAAGGAGCCCAAACTATCATCCTTGACCCTATCCAGCCAAACCATTTACCGGACTTCCGTTACGAAGCTTCTAGAGCTGGAAGCTTCGGCTCTAATTTAAAAAAATTTCCATAACAAGACCGACGTGACTGGAACACAACTCAGTCACACTGATCGACGTGGGGTTATAGTGCTGATCTCTACACATCGGTGTGGGGGAGACAAAGGTCATTAGTGCCGGCCTTGTCAACTAGGTAAAACAGAAGTTTCAGGGGAAATGATGCAAAAGGGAAATGATTTTCTCATTAAAAGGGACATAATGGGAGTTTCTCCATGAAGGCAAAGCATGTGGGGTTCACTGTAGAGGTCTTCTAGGATCAAGGAACAGAGAGTACAAGGACAGTGACAAAATGTTGTGTAACAAGGTGTCTCCACAACTCTTCATGTCACCAAAAAAATTTCTCCAAGGTCACATCATGAGGGCTTCCGTAATACATCATGGTTTCCAATAATGTCTCCAATATCAGTTTCTAGTTGTTTCCAATATCCTTCAATGGATCTTCAATGTCAACTCCAAAGTACTCTCCAATATCTACAAGGTTCCAAGGCTCCAAAATAGTCTTCATTGTTTTTCTCAAACAACAAGATCTACGCACTTTAAGTTTACTTCAAATATGATCAAGTGTTCTCTAGAAATACTCAAGAGGCAGCTCCAAGATGTTTATAGAATGCTCAAAAGGTTGTCTCAAAAAAAACTTCTCCAAACCATTCCTAATATACTGCTTCAATATGATGCTATAGGACTGCTCAGAAATGATGCTCTAAACTTCTTAAGTCATCAATGCTCCTTCAAGCTTGATGCCAATGATGTGCTACAACTCTATGTCTATTTAGATACTACAGCCACTACAGGTTTGTAAGAGACTCTAAATAGTAAGGTCAAGCCCCTTAGATAACTATTCTCACAAGTTGTCATAGGGTTATCAGACCATGCATTTTATGTGATTGCTCCACTAGTCCAAAATCTGCATCAAGTACAAGTTTTGGTTTGTAGCTCCAACCTTGAGTCACCACTGTAATTTTGAGTATTAATCTGAGTTTCTATAGGTGACAATCCACAGTTTTGAGGCTTCCAAGGTGAGTATGAGGTATGTATATATATAATTATTTATATTTTGAGCTCCTTGTCTACCACAAGTTCGAGGCAATAATGTTTGATCCCTTGCAAGCTTTGGATCATAGTTGAAATAGAAAGTTCAAGCTAATTTAGGTGATGGATACCACTGCAATGGAAAACTACATGTCTACACAAAAAATTGAGCCTTATTTTCTAATCAATAGACCAAGATACACATTTAGGCTAAGTTCTGGAGGCCTCAAAATATGTTTCATATATGCTACAAGTCAGCTTCAGGAATACTCAAATTTGTGCCTATAATCTCCTTGGATTTGTGCTTAGAATTTTGCTAGAGTTTTGAGTTTTGTTTACCCTCCACAAGGATTATTACAGGTAAGGCCCGAGGCTATCATAGATCAAAGTCTCTTACATGTAGTTGTCCATAGATCTGAAACTTGTTTACCATTCACAAGTGGTTTTCCGAGCCTTGGCTGTTCCTCCCAGTTTTATAGGACTATTCAATAAACCGAGTTCTTAAAAAATATGTCTGAGCTTCTAGGTGTAATTCTCCACGGCCACAATTCTAATGTTTGTTGTTCTACTTAGTCTAAGGTCTGTATTTTGAATCTGAAGATATCCCAACACTGAAGTATGACCAAACTTCTCTCCTCAGTGTCTTGTCTTGTTGCTATGCTTCTGTACCTTATTGTTGACAAATGGCAACAAGAAATTCTAGTTTAATTTGTCCTTGAATTAAACTATGAATAAAAATTGAATTCTATTCTCATAGCAACTTGTAAATAGTAATTAAGTTTAATTGACTTAATTAGCTTAGGAATTTTGAGTTGGAAGTGTTTTTGTAGTCATGCATATGTTCTCCCTAATTTTTAGGGGTCCAGGATGAGTTTATTTGAGTTGTAATTAGATAGCTTAGTTTTGTTGAGTTATGGTTAGTTAAATTAGTTCTAACTATTGGCGGAACTAGTAGAGGTCTAGTAGTGAGTTGGTGCACTGGTGCATCCTCAGTGCTACTCTAGCTAACTAAATATTTCCTCATGAGAAACTCATCCATGTCGATTCAGAGAAATACCCAGTTGAGACTAGAATGCAGGGACAATGTACTATCAATTGTAGAATGATTTGAGTTGTACAAATCATGCATACAATTAGAAGAGGACCTAGATTTGGATTGTGCAGTCAAGGAGGAAGGATTCCCCAATTAAATATGGGTTGATCCTCCCATGAATTGCGCAAGGAAATAGGGGCACAACAAGCAACAAAAATTGGCTAATTGTTGGTCAGTGTGGGCTTGTGAGGTAGAGAATTGATCATACTTGTGCGAAATTGTTCCTGTGAGAACAAGATTTGTATTATCACTTAGATTTTTTATTATTGAAATAGATAGTCAGGGTTTTGAGCAGTGGCTTTCCCCAGAGAAACAATTGTGTTATGTGTCTTTGATTATCTTCCTCTTGTCGATTATTGCTTTCATGGATTCATGGTTTCCGTTGTTTAAAGAGTAGAGTAGATTCTTGTCTTGTGTTTTAGTACATTACATGAGCTGTGAAAATACAGGAAAATCGTCATGGTATTTGAGCTGAAGACAGTCTAGTAGAGGAGATTTTGAAGTTTTGAGTCTTGGGTTATAGGTGAAATTCGAATTTTCAATACATATTTCAGGATCGACAGATGGCGTTCTACGACTTGCGGCTCTAGTAAGCCTTGGAAGGAAGACAAAATTATATAGCATGGAAGGACATAATGGAGGTTGTACAGGAGGACAATGGCTTGAAGGAATTCATTGATCAAGACATTCCTAAGCAAGCAACATTGGATTCACATAATTTGGTCGAATGGAGTTCCAGACTGCATTGTCTCGAGTCTCCATGGGAAAGAAAATTTGTATGCTATGTGGAAAGCATTGACAAACCTATTCTATAACAACATTGGCTATAAGATGTTGGCACTAAAACACAAACTTCAAAAAATCAAGATGGAGAAAGGCAAGACCATTCCAAAATACTTGACCAAGTTCACTCACTGTTGTGATGAGCTTGGAAGTGTTGGAATAACCCTTTCCAAGGATAATATGGTGAGCCTAGCTCTCCTAGGCCTTCCCAAGAGTTGTAGTACCTATCAAGACTTTGTCAATGGGAGGGAGAAGCTTCCAGATTGGGAACGACTATGGTCAAATTTGATACAGGAGGAGATCAAAAGGAACACTAGAGATGGTTCCTCATCAAAGACTGATGATGAGGAAAATTGTGCCTTAGCGAGAAAGGCAAGGAAAGGGAAAGGGAAGGTGTCCCATTCCAAATTGGATTATTCCCATGGATGTAAGAAGAAATACATGACAAAAGTTAATTGCTTTCATTATCACGAGCTGGGCCAATTTGCTACAAACTGTCCACTCAAGAAGTCCAAAAAGAAGTCCTTAGGAGGAGCAGCAGGTGAGGCTTTGGCCTCTCAATTCAAATTGGACTTTACTATGATTGCATGCATGGTGTCATCAATGATGGTTAGTGTATGATACCTTGACAATGGATTGTTGAGATTGCAACAAGATGATGGAGCTTAGTGAAAAGAGTCGCCTTCACTAAGTGGGCCCGCAGGCTATTTTTGGCGCAAGTCTATTTTTAGACTATGTCTATTTTTAGACATATGGATCATGTCTATGGATTGCAGGTTGTTGTTTATGGATGATTGATCAAGTTGGAAAAATAGGTGGACTTCTATTTTTAGATCACAGTGGAGTGACTGCTCAGTCTAAATATAGAACAGTCAAATATTATTAGCTCATAATAATATTTAGACTATAAACTTTGTCTTATTCTCTTGGAGCACTTCAGGATAAGCTACGGATGTGGTACATGCAAATCCCAAAAGGAAATACGTGGTTACCTATGGGATGACTAATATTTGCATGCAGGACTTCAATTAGAACTCAAGTGAGTTGAGTTTAGTGGACTGGAGGTGCAGTTGATGGAGTTGTGTTCAGTTTAACTTAGTTGAACTAGTTGTATTTAGTCTAACTGACAAATACACTAGAGATGAGTGGGTGAATTAATTATTAATTAATTCACAAATTATTAACTCATAATCAACCAAAGAATACATCAGTTAACTCAGTTGCATGTCAGTGCATGTTCAATTCAACAGGGACAGGTGGTAGAGAATCAGATTGCTATCAGTTGTGACTATAGCTGTGCATGATGATTTGCACAATCAGGGATTGAGTATGCCAATGAGTTTTCCCACGTATTTGCCCACATTGTAGCTTGTGCTCATGTGATTTTATCAAGTAAATACGTGGTTGCCTTGGAATTATCATCAGTTCTTGAGCAGGTATTGAGCAGCGGAGGCAGGCAAGCAGCGAAGGAGATTTGAGCCAGTGATTGATTCAGATATGAGCTGTATTGTGTGTAACAGAGGTGGAGATACTTGTGAGAAGTATTATGCCGTGTAGTGTTACATGACTCAATCATTAATATATACAGATAGTTGGGGTTTTTAGCGAGATGCTTTCCCCGGGATACTGTGTTAATGTGTGAATGCTCTTGATGTTTTATTGTTATTGATGTTGCTATATTGATGATTAACGTAGAGGAGCTTATGTATTTTGTATGTTTTCCGCAATAGTACATGATCAGGATAATCTCTATTGAATATGTGTTAAATTATTCAAAATTTCTACATGGTATCAGAGCAGTTGATCATCAGATCTACTATTCGGCAAGTGTTTACATTCTATTTCTCTAGGCAGAGCCTGTAATCGGGCCAGGTAGCCTCTGGATTCATCCTTCCTTTGGAAGGTGAAATATCCGGTCAAAGCCCATACAGTCAATCTCTGTACGAGAAATATTGTGTTCTCACGAATCTTAGATCCGAGGCGGTTGAGTTGGTTGCTGGTGGAATTCGAATTTGCAGCAGTGTTTTCTTGGTGACAACGCAGCAATGTCTTTCAACGGATTGCGATTGGAGTATGCTCTTGAGGGCAGCTCAAACTATATTGCATGGAAGGACAGGATGGAGGCAGTATTGGATGATAACGGGCTGAAGGAGTTCATAGATACGGATATCCCAAAGCCTACTGATGCTACTCAAGCTGATGCTTGGCAAAAGAAGATCGCAAAATGTCGAAGGATTCTGTTGGAGGGCGTGAAGGATCACATTGTGTCCAGCCTCCATGGAAAGGCTACTCCATATTTGATGTGGAAATCATTAACAGAATTATTTCAAAGCAAGAGCGATCAGAGGAAGCTGGCGCTCAAAGATAAACTCAGAAACATCAAATGCGAGAAGGGTGACAGTATTCCCAAGTATCTCACGAAGTTCACTCAGTGTCGAGATGAACTGGGAAGTGTGGGGGGTACTGTCGATGATGAGGACTTGGTGAGCTTGGCTCTCCTTGGTCTTCCGAAGAGTTGGCATTCCTATCAGGACTCTGTCAATGGTCGGGAGAAGTTGCCAGGATGGGAAAGACTATGGTCAGATCTTGTGCAGGAGGAGATAAGGCGGAGTACCAGGGAGGATCTTCGTCAAAGGGAGCTGATGAAGAGAATTGTGCTTTGGCTGCCAAAGCAAAGAAAGGGAAGAGCAAGAAAGCTTCTCAGTCTGGTGCGAAAGGCAAGAAGCAGGATATGTCCAAGGTGAAGTGTTTTCACTGTCACCAGCACGGACACTATGCCACAAATTGTCCGCAGAAGAAGAAGAACAAGCAAGCTGCTGGATCTGCAGGGGGAGAGGCCTTAGCTTCTCAGTTTGAGCTTGATTTTTCATTGATCGCATGCTTGGTTTCAAGTGTGATGGGATCAGTGTGGTTCTTGGACAGTGGTGCGTCTTTTCACATGACGGGAGATAGAGATTTGTTCTCTGATCTGAAGGACAAAGATCTTGGAGTGCACATCGAGATGGGCGATGATGGTAGATACAGTGCGACCGGTATCGGTACCATTTCCTTTGAGAGGGAGTCTGGTAAACCCTTTGTATTGAAGGAAGTCATGCATGTTCCAGGATTGAAGAAGAATCTCATCTCAGTGGCGATGTTAGAAGACAAGGGGTATGATGTTGTTTTCAGCGAGGGAAAGGCCTTCCTGCGCAGCAAGACAACTGGTGAGACCCGGAAGATAGGGGTTCGAGTGAGGAACCTTTATCAGTTGCATGTAGATGGATGCGCAGCAATGGCAGGCAAGACAGAAGGATTGGTGAGCCGGGATGATGGCGAGTTGTGGCACAGGAGATTGGGTCACCTTCATTATGGAGCCTTGAAGATACTGCAGCAGATCACTACAGGGCTTCCTAAAGGCACACTTGCGCAGTCAGATCAGTGCAAGGGGTGTACTTTGGGGAAGTTTGTGAAAGCCACCTTTCACGAGAAGGATAGTCGCGCCACGACGATCCTTGAGAGAATTCACAAAGACGTGTGTGGACCTTTCTCAGTTGCTTCGACAGCAAAACACAGGTATTATGTGATTTTTGTTGATGATTTCTCTCGTAAGTGCTGGATCTTCTTCATGCAGAAGAAGAGCGAGACATATTCAAAGTTCTGTGAATTCAAAACACTGGGCGAGAAGGAGTCGGGGAAGAAGGTGAAGGCTCTTAGGAGCGATAATGGTGGTGAATACATCTCGGACGAGTTCAAGGATTTCTGCAAGGCAGAAGGGATTCGTAGAGAGCTCATAGCTCCCCATAACCCACAGCAGAACGGGGTAGCTGAGCGGAAGAACAGGACGATTGTGGGTGCTGCACGGGCAATGTTGCATGATCAGGGCCTACCCCTTCACTTGTGGGTGGAAGCATGCAATACAACAGTTTATGTGCAGAACCGTTGTCCTCATAGGATACTTGGCATGAGTACACCTGAGGAGACTTATTCTAGTAAGAACCCTGATCTTTCTCATTTGAGGATTTTGGTGCTAACGTTTACATGCATGTGACGAAGGATGCCAGAAAGAAGTTGGAGCCAACTGCAGAGGTTGGGATATTTGTGGGGTACACTGATACGCCCCACAACTATCGTGTGTATTTGCCAGACAGTGGTAAAACTGTTGTGCGACGGGATATAAAATTTCAGGAGGAGAAAGCCATGAAGTGTTCGCTTGAGAGGGAGCTACACTTGCATGCAGATGAGGAGCTATTAGTTCTTAAGGATGAGCTTCAGGACGTGGATCAGCCACAGGACGAGGTTCATGGAGTGGAAGAGACCACTCATGCAGCGCCAACCATCAGAGGGCGAAAGCGCTTGACAGAAGCTGAGCCACTGGCTCCAGATGCAGAGAAAGTTGTAGGACCACCTACAGCCCAACGCAGGCAGAGACAGTCACCTGATCGGTACACTGGATAAATGGCTCTTATGAGCAAGTGTGTTGTGACTGAGCCATCCTCTTTCGAGGAAGCTGTGGAGGATCCCGCATGGGTAGACGCCATGGTGGAAGAGTATGATTCTATTGTCAGAAACAATGCATGGGAGATTGTTCCTAGACGGGAAGGGAAATCAGTGGTGGGTTCGAGATGGATCTACAAAGTTAAGCAGGCAGCTGACGGGAGTGTGGAGAAGTACAAGGCAAGATTTGTTGCCCGAGGATTTTCACAGATAGAGGGGATCGATTATGAGGAGACCTTTGCACCTGTCGCAAGATATTCTTCCATACGGATGATTCTTGCTCTCTCAGCGCAGATGGGATGGCACATTCATCAGATGGATGTGAAGACTGTGTTCCTCAACAGAGTCATTGAGGAGGAGGTGTACATTGAGCAACCTGAAGGCTTTGAAGTCTTCAGCAGCGAGTCGCACGTGTGCAGGCTCAAGAGAGGCACATTGGGATATGAATTGGATGAGGTGAAGCTATGTGGCTTCATGGATGCAGATTGGGCAGGGAGCTCAGGAGGCCGATTATATGGCAGCAAGGGCATCAGGTACCATCATATCAGAGATTGTGTGCAGCGGAGGATCATGTTACTTTCGTACATTCCAACGGAGGATCAGGATGCTGATATTCTGACGAAGGCTCTCACCAGGAGAAAATTCGAGTACCACCGAGGCAGGATAGGGGTTGCTGATAATCCATATCTTGTCGAGAGGGAGTGTTTAGATTGCAACAAGATGATGGAGCTTAGTGAAAAGAGTCGCCTTCACTAAGTGGGCCCGCAGGCTATTTTTGGCGCAAGTCTATTTTTAGACTATGTCTATTTTTAGACATATGGATCATGTCTATGGATTGGAGGTTGCTATTTATGGATGATTGATCAAGTTGAGAAAAATAGATGGACTTCTATTTTTGATGAAAGTGTGAGTGATCACAGTGTGAGTGATCAAGTCTATTTTTAGACTGGCTGTCAAAAATAGAAAAGTCAATATTATTATCTCACAATAATATTTGGACTATAAACTTAATCTTATTCTCTTGGAGCACTTCAGTTCGAGCTATGGATGTGGCACATGCAATTGCATGAAGGAAATATGTGGTTCTTATGGTTAGTTGAATATTTGCATGCATGACTTCAGTTAGAACTCAAGTGAGTTGAGTTTAGTGGACTGGAGGTGCAGTTGATGGAGTTGTGTTCAGTTTAGCTTTGTTAAACTGGTTGTATTTAGTCTAACTGGCGAATAGACTAGAGATGAGTTGAGTGAATTAGTTATTAATTAATTCACAAGTTATTAACTCATAATACAACTAATGAATACATCAGTTAACTCAGTTGCATGTCAGTGCATGTTCAGTTCAGCAGGGACAGGTGTTAGAGAATCAGAGTGCTATCAGTTGTGACTATAGTTGTGCACCAGATCTTGCACAAATCAGGGGATTGAGTATGCCAATGAGTTTGCCCACATTGTAGCTTGTTCTCACGTGATTTAGCCAAGAAAAGACGTGGCTGCCTTGGAATTATCATCAGTTCTTGAGCAGGTATTGAGCAGCGGAGGCAGGCAAGCAGCGAAGGAGATTTGAGCCAGTGATTGATTCAGATCTGAGCTTTATTGTGTGTAACAGAGGTGGAGATACTTGTGAGAAGTATTATGCTGTGTAATGTTACATGACTCAATCATTAATATACAGATAGTTGGGGTTTTTAGCGAGATGCTTTCCCCGGGATACATACTGTGTTAATGTGTGAATGCTCTTGATGTTTTATTGTTATTGATGCTGCTATATTGATGATCAACGTAGAGGAGCTTATGTATTGTGTATGTTTTCCGCAATAGTACATGATCAGGATAATCTCCATTGAATATGTGTTAAATTATTCAAAATTTCTACATGGTATCAGAGCCGACTGATTTGTAGAAGAGATTTCTACATGGTATCAGAGGTGTTGATCATCGGATCTACTATTCAGGAAGTGTTTACATTCTATTTCTTCAGGCAGAGTCTGTAATCGGGCCAAGTAGCCTCTGGATTCATCCTTCTTTTGGAAGGTGAGATATCTGGTGAATTCCCATACAGTCGATCTCTGTACGAGAAATATTGTGTTCTCACGAATCTTAGATTCGAGGCGGTTGAATTGGTTGCTGGTGGAATTCGAATTTGCAGCAGTATTTTCTTGGTGACAACGCAGCAATGTCTTTCAACGGATTGC
>APFE030582117.1:0-23383 GCA_000404065.3 Pinus taeda
CCTATCGGGTCATAACTAAACCTTTCGAGGGATGAAACCCTCATGATTATAAAGCCATAGGATTTGCAAAACATAAGGCAATCTTATAAAAGAAATTAGTGCCGAGGGAAAACATTAACACATTGACCCTGTATGAACAGGCTCCAATATTTACAAACCAGAATCGCGCACAGTAAGAATAAAGCCAAAAACGCAAATGCAGTTATCAAAAGATTCTGTATCTGACATTCAATTTTATAGGTAAAGAACATAACTCTTCAACTTGGAAATTCCAGTATAATTACAAAAATAATAAACTAGCCAGAGTCTAGATATTCCTGTGCAGCAGAAAGCACCGAGTTCGTAAAGGGAACAATGCCCTTTATTAAAAAATATTACATAGAAGAAAACCCCAGAAGGGAAGATCCTTCGACAAACTTGGGGAAAACCTCTTGAAACCATAACCATTTGATTCTATATGGTGTCATTTAGACCAAGAAGCCATATAATATGCAGAGTAACGAGACCCAGACATCACCCTAAACCTTAATCCTTCAGCTCGAGGGCACGAGGTCGGGATGAACTCTTACCTGGAAACCCTTAAAGCCCTACACTGTAGGAGCGCCTTTCCACTAGTTGTAGCCGAGAGATTCGAGGCAGACAACAGGCATGCTACATGGTATCATAGCCATAAGGTATTCAATTAATGCGACTGATAATGCAAATACACAATAACTGAGACAGCCAAGAAAAAAGGACAATGCCAGGAAGATTCCAACCCAAACATGTCTTACCCGGGAGATATCGAAACTGCCACTAAAGGAGCACCTCTTCTTTTGAAATAGTTAAGAGCCATAGCTGTACCCGGAACATCCTGCGAGCAGCATGAACCCACATAAAAAGAAAATATGATTAGAGCAACTAGTGAGCATGTAGTGCTTCTAGCTATGAATGTTTAAAAAGGTAAGCATGTAATAGCTCTGCAGAAACACAATTTAACTGAAAGGTCTTGTCCGTTGCCAAAATCTGAGTCTGAACAATACTGACAACTTGAACGTAATTCTGTGCGCCCAGTATACTGGAACTGCTAATGGAAGGGGCAAATGAGAGTAGGCTCCGCAGGAGAGCTGCCAAGCAAATGAGGTCAATCTCATCACATTCCAAAGAAGACATAAGTCCCGAGAAGGTCGCCCTTGTCGGATCGCGGGAGATATGATGCACGGTCGATGAGGGCGGGGTTTCCAAATGGGCTGATTAGATCAGACCACCTGCCGAGGCCTCGTACTGGATGAAGCGGGTAGAGTTAATAACATTCGCAGCAGGCATGGCAAGTGTAATGACCTGCAGTTCCTGGGTGCGTGGGTGAACGAGCGTGCGCACGGGTGAGGCTTGAACGAGCGACGGACGAGTTGAACGGACTGCGGTTACGGGATGTGAGCTCTTCCTGTAGTGCGATGATACTTATGTGCACAACGGAAGGGAGAGAGAGCTTGTTTATAGGCAAGGTAGCATGTGCGAACATGTATGGAGGCCGACATTTGAACGTGGGCAAAGCCGACGGTGTGTTGAAGCTTTCGCGATGGCGTTGGGGCGTTGAGCGAGTCGTATGGGCAGCGAGACTTCACCCTACGCATGTGTATATATTGGATGAGCGTGGAGCTCATTCCACCATCAATCACTCGCTCATCTTCTTCGCTCGATGGGAGAAAGGCACAGATTTAGTGCACAGTACTAAGAGGAAGGCATAGATTTGGATGCGCCCATTCTTGGGCACGGTTGCACGGAGGTGACTCGCTTTGTCTCGATTGTGGGTGAAGGTGCGGGCAGGAGCACCCAGTGGTTGGGTGAAGGCATGCACGGGTGTGTGGCACCCGACGGACGGTTATGGTGTGCACGGGTGTGGCGCCCAGTTTGTGTGAAGGTTTGTGCAATGACTTGACACGGGTGTCCTGGTGACTTGAGTGAGCGCCCGCCCGTCGTGCATGTGTGCACGGTGACTTGGTGAAGTGTTCAGATTGTGGACGGAGGTGTGTCTGAGTTGGAGGCGCCTGTGTGTGGCGACTTGGAGGTGCGGCCGAGTTGGGAAAACAACATGATCGTGCGACAAGGTGAACGAAGCGTTGGTGAGTCGTGTGGCGACTGTGCGGAGGTGCCGACGAGCTAGGCAACCGAGTTTTGCCTTGGATTGTAAAATTGGCTAAGTATGAAACTTGGACTTACCAAGTATACTTGTAAAAGCTTATAAAAACTGTTGTATAATATATTATTGGGCAGACTCATTGTTCAGGGAGTTGCCCCTCCCTTTACACTGTGCAATTGTGTTCATCGTTTATAATTGTTGTTGATAATGAATGTGTATGGGTGTTCATTGGTATAAAGGATAAAAAAATAATACTTGGTTGAGAAACACAAACTAAGTAGGAGTACGTGGTTAGGTGTAGTCCACGAACATAAGTATTGGTGAAAAGAAAGTGTTCGGTGGTGCCGCACCTAGCCAAGAGCGGTTGAAAGACTACTTGTAGGCTTGGGGGCGTGACAGCAAGCCACGTGATGGAAAAAGCATAAAACACAGATTGGAGTCTATTTGCAAGCCACGTGGACCACCAAGCATGGAACCAAACCCTTGGAATTAAAGTGCTTATTAATGATGCTAGTATAATAGTGATTACAACAAAACCTAGAGCTGCGTGTATACCAAGAATTCAATATTGTGGAGAAACTTTCTAGTTACCGTAATTTTTTTTTATGATGTATGTAATTTTTGTAATTTAATAAGGTGGAGTCATTACACAGAACCATCCACACCATCCACAGACATCAAATGTAGAGAGATTGGAGATTTGCAAAACCCTCAACTGCGAGAAGCTATCACAGGAGACTTTCTTTCATGCACTCTAGAACGACTTCATGCCATTGCGAATGATAGTGCAGGCCATGTGCATACATCAACTGCAGGCAAACCGTACACCCACTTCTCAGATCACTTGGCTGCCGCCAAGAAGCAGTAGCACTAGGGCTCTCACATTAGAAAAAAATGTCAGCAACAACAAGAAACCATCTGCACATGATATGCCACACCCATTAAACAAAAGTGAAAGCAGAAAGCATGAGGGCCGAGATTCTTCTCTGGGCTTTCTACTGAAACAGAATTCAGTCATTGGCCAAGCATCCAATTTGAAGTCTGACATGGATGAAACAAATTCTAGACGTAGAAACCTTGAAGAAGACATGGCATGCACGAGGAAAAAAATCAATGGTAGCATCAGAGAAAAAGAAAATAATAGTGACAGTGTGACTTTAGAAGATGAGCTACCTTATAAATTAAGGAAGAACTCAGATTTTAAGAGATTACATTCAGTTACCATAGGCTGTGGAGGTGGTGGCATAGCTTATAGGCTCATCAAATCACTACAAAAACTAAGCCTCGGCAGTTCCAGAAGATCTTCTAACCTCAGACCCACTGAGAATCAAAACGCTTCAGGAAAATCAAACTGGGCTTCAGATTGGCAAATAAGGGCTGAAGACCAATGTTCTGCATTGGAGTAGATTCAAGCTCCCTAATCAACCAATCAGACGCAATAGACAGAGTCATTCAATACCACCTGTTTCTGTTAGCTCAAGCCATAGTGAGATCAATGTTACTAGAGATAAATCCATGACTGGGAGAAGAAGCCATGAGAGAAGCTGCATTCTTTCCTAGAATTGCATTGTTTCTTTTTGAAGTTCACTGTCACAGGTCAATCTTATTTTGAAATAATAAACAGTTTGACATGAAAAATTGTTCTAAATATTTCACATCAAAAATAGTTATCCATATACAATGAAGTACTTTATTAACCAGATTGATACACTTACGTTCTATAATAAATTTTCTCATACTTATCTAAGTTTTATCTGGACAAATATTATTGCTAAAACCTTGGGTTATCAAAATCTGCTACGCAAAAACAGCTAACAAGGTTGTCAAAATCTGCAACCTAAAAACAATCAACAAAGTTATCAAAACCAAATATTTATGTTTGTATTACCACATCTCTTCCATACTAAATTAGACATCCATACTGAATTAGACAACTACTCTAAACGCAACTAGATAAAAAGATTGTTAAAATTGTGATGCAAAAGTAAATCATTCTAACCTGTGTTTTTTTACTACTTCAAATTTCAAAAGCAAGTGATCATAACATTTTCTTTGGCTGTGGATGAAAGCAAAAATTATTAGATAGATTGGGTATTTTAACACTACAAAGTTCCAAAAAAGCACCATATATCACAACTCCAAAACAAAGTTCAAAACAGGCATTTATGACGATTGTGCGTAGTTCTTAGTGTTCCACTGGCTGAGCATGAAAAGCCATAAAGTTTATGAATTTTGAATTTTATGGCTTACGTTTGTTTGCAGAATTTTGACCATGTCAGCGTCAGTAGCGTTGAGTGCAGATGATGTATTAACATCATCATCCCCTTGAGGTGAACACCAGTCATCAAAATAATTGCGATTATAATCTGAATTCATATTCCAAAATTCAATATGATTTTCAACAGACTGAACGTTAGACACAAATTCTGATATGTTCTCAGAATTGATGCCCGATTCAAATTCTGACATGAAGTTCTCAGAATTGATGCCTTGCACCTGATCATGAAATGGTACAAGTGGTGTTTCAATTGAGCTGATATGCATATCCCCTGGTATAGGTGAGTCACCAGATCTATTTTTTAAGGGTGGTGTCATTAAGTTCTCAGAATTGATGCCTTGCACTTGATCATGAAATTGTACTAGTGGTGTTTCAACTGGGCTGATATGCATATCCCCTGGTATTAGTGACTCGCCAGTTCTACTTTGTAAGGGTGGTGTCATGAAGTTCTCAGAATTGATGCCTTGCACCTGATGATGAAATGGTACAAATGGTGTTTCAATTCAGCTGATATGCATATACCCTCGTATTGGTGACTCAACAGATCTATTTTGTAAGGGTGAATCAGATTTAAAGATCTGACGGACCCCATTCAAAAATCCCTCACTAGCTTCCACATTGGAATTTATGCCTTGAGCGTCACCTCAGCTTGCTGAACGTCCTGGCAAGTGTGTGCATTTATATGTCTTCTCACTCTCATATGTCTTCTTACTCTTACATGTCTTCCTACTCTTTTTGGGATGAGGCTTTTTGGGAGGTGCCTCATCAGGAAAATTGAGCCCGGCTTTCTTCCCTCTGCGCCTCTTGGCTTCTGCATCATATACTAAAGCATCTTCTAACTGTGTATCATAGGTACCAACGCAAACATTCACGCCTTCGATGGGATCCTTGACTTCTACAGCCCGTTTTCCTTTGCGTCGTTTTATACCTTTGTATAGGGTTTTCCGCTGCTTCTTGCTATCTGTCTCGTCTGCTCCTTTGATTTCGGAATTTGCAGCAAGACCTCCTTCAAAGAACATTAAATTTAAAATCACATTATAAACTATATGAATCTAAACTTAATATGAACATCTCAAAATTGTGAGATAATTCAACTCACTTTCATGGACGGTAAAAGTATGAACACACAATAATACCTAAAATAATTAAGAGGGGGAGTGTCAAACACCTACTTAGATGTTATATGTGAAAAACAAGCTTCACATTTGGCAGCCGTTGGAATGCGTTTAATTTTAAAACATTAAAAAGGGCAATTTTTTTCATAGACTATAATTTCTATATACATGTTACAAAATTTGGCGTGCATACATGCACAGTGCAATGCAAATGGATTTGCACAGTGCAATGCAAATGTAGAGATTGTGGATGATGACTTGTGCGCCTTGTTTTAAATGCATAATACACTACAGGCTTAGACTTAAGGCAGAGATTGTGGATAAGGACTTGCACGCCTTGTTTTAATCTTGCCGAGTTGGAATTTTCAATCTGGTATTGTGCATAAGGACTTGCACGCCTTTTTTTAATCTTGTCGAATTGTTTGTCAGCTGGTACCTCCCCATCGGAGTACTTGATAGGAAAATCGGGCTCTCTCAAATCTATGGTGAAGAAAAGGCAAATACAGAAAAAACAAATAAATAGTGCTGAGCTAAAGAATATAGAAAAGGAGCTTGCCGATATTGCTGAAACTATGACTTCCAACTCCATCCCATGGAGCTCTAGGAATCAGATTTGAGAACTTAAGAGAAAAAAACAGCACAAAATAAAAGCCACAAATTCTATTTGGCAAATCAAAAATGGGAATGGAGACCTGCTTTACTCCCAAGATGACTTTCTAATGAAGTTGTCAAGTGCTTTAAGAATGCTTATAAACGTGAGTCTAACAGGGAGTTCAAAGACATCCTATGGGGTATAGATCCATTTCCTTGCATGTTCAAGGATGAAGACAATGAAAGAATATCTGGTGCTGTTTCGGAGGAGGAACTACTATTTGTTATGAGGTCTTTCAATAAAAACAAATGTCCCGGCCCAGACGGTTGGACCATTGACATTTTTATACACTTATTTGATTTCATGAAAAAGGACATCTTGGGGATGGTGGAAGAAACCAGAATGCAAGGGAGAATTAATCCTTATATCTCGTCAACCTACATAGCCCTTATTCCAAAAAAGAAAGAATCCTCTTCCTTTGTTGATTAAAGGCCGATTTCATTATGCAACGCCATCGACAAAATCATTTCTAAACTTATTGCAGAGAGAATCATAGGCAACTTATCAGCTCACATCTCAAGGGAACATCATGGATTTCTTATCGGTAGAAACATTCTAGATGCAGTAGCCATAACTCAAGAAGCCTTACACTCCATGCATACTAGGAATATTGGGGCTGCTATCCTAAAAATTGATTTAATTAAGGCCTTTGATTGCCTGGACTGGAGCTTCCTTAGATGTTTACTCATCAAAATCAACCTGAATGGCTTGTGCACAAATTGGATCATGGCATGCGTGCAGGACATCAATTTCGCAATTCTCATCAATGGATTCCCTACAATCTTCTTCCAGGTGGAAAAGGGGCTCAGCGAGGGGTGCTCCTTATCTCCTATTTTATTCATATTGGCGATGGACTCCCTAAGTCTCCACATTAAGAGAGCCATTTCTGCTGGTAAAGTTGGTCCCCTCACCATCTCCAGAGGTAATCTTCACACTCATAACCTCTTTGTGGACGATGTCCTTCTGTTTGCTAGGCTTTGCAGGAAAACTTGGCACATTTTACATGAGATAATTCTTTCATTCCAAAAGGTGACTGACCTTTCCATTAACGAGGGCAAATCCTCTTTCCACTTTGGTAAGGTGATCAAAGCGGCTTTATAACATTCAGGCCATCTCCATTAAAGAGGGGCTTAAATATTTGGGATTTCATCTCAAGCCCACGGGATACAACTATTCGGACTGGTCATGGTTAACTGACAGATTCTAGAAAGGAATTTCAGGTTGGGAATTTAAATGCTTATTGCTTGCTGGTAGAATGATCTTAGCTCAGTCAGTGCTTGCGCAAATTTGTGTTTATTGGGCACATCTATTTTTCATCCCTTTGGCCATTGTTAATAAGCTGAATATCTTAATGGCTACCTACATCTCGGCGGAAACAAGGACAAAAGAAAATTCCACCTTACCAAACTGGAAAATATCGCCCTTCCTAAAAAGATCGGCCGCTGGGGCATCATGAACATGCACCTTTTTGGCAAGGCTCTACTATGAAAGTCTTTGTGGCAGGTGCTTTTTGGAAATGCCTTATGGAGTCAAGCTATCAAAATGAAATACCTTGGCAACAATGATATTTTCTATTGGTACAGGAACAATTTCAAATGGCCCTCACAAGGTTCCGGTATGCGAAGTTTTCAAAGGATTCTTCCATTTTTCTGCGGAAACTTCATTTGGGCTTTTCATACTCATTGCAACATCCTGATAGGTGTTGATTCCATCAAGGGAATTGATTCAGTGCCAATCTCCCCTCAACTTCTAACGATCCTCCACAGTAAAGGAATTTTCTTCTAGGCTCAAGTTATGGAGGGATGGAAGAGCGCCATTATGCAATGGAAGACTTGTAAGAATATGGGCCTCGATGGAGCTATGGCTACACAATGGAAAGAGTCATCTGTCATATGAGAAGTGCAGGTTTCCACAGATCCGAGGATAGAGATAACATAGAATGGCAGGCTAAGAAAGGCAGTTCCCTTGTATTGGTTAGAGACATTTATCTTTCTTTGATAGAGCTGCAGAAAGGTACCCCGCGGAATATTTTCCCTCCCTCTCTCTGGAAGACAAACTACCCGATTAAAATCATTTTATTTTCTTGGCTTGTATTTCATAATAAGAACCTCACCTGCACAAATTTACAAAAAAGGAGCTGGCAGGGTCCAGCTATATGCATGATCTATTTAGACTACTCTGATGACAACTTGCATACTTTTTTATATTGTCCTCAATCACTGTCTTTGTGAGGGCAAATAGCCACATATATTGGCTTTCCAACAATTTCTCATCCTTCCATTACAGAAGCATACAGTTGGGGGGCAACACAAAAATCTATCTCAGGTCCCATCCCATCATCTGGAAGTGGAGGAACAACATAATCTTCCAAAACTGCAAGGAACCTTTCAGTTGTATTTTGGATAAGGTTATTCCATATTAGTCCAAGGGCACATTTCGACGAGGCCGCAAAGAATGGCTATTGCGCTTTGGAGTTTACATAGCTATGAAAAATGACCTCCAATTCTCCTTATTTGGAGCGGTGGTAAAGGAACTAGTAACAAGGCAGAGGCAATGGCCCTACATGGTCTACTTTTATTCTACATTTTCATGGATATAGAGCCTATTAATGTATATGGGGACTCAAAAATTATCATAGAACATGTGAAAGGCATACATGCAATTCAGAGTGACAACGTCATTGGATGGTTAGCAAGGATAATAGCTCTATGGAAGCCGGCGACCTTCCCCATCACTCATAAAAGGCACAACAAAATGCACAAGCTGATATTTTGTCAAAGAAAGGATTACATTCACCTCTTGGTAAGTGGCACCTGTTTATCACTTCTGTCCCCTGTACATATGACATTCTGCCCTTCACAATGCAAGGAATATGAAGTCAACATCTACAGGTATGAATTATAGCCAAATCTCTGAAAATATCTCAATCTGTTGGCTTTCTACATATTCTAGAAAGTTATAGCTTTTTGTTATGAACATTCAATATCAAGATCCCAATTTTTTTTTGTAATGTATAAGGAAAGATTTCTCCAGATGCTCCCTGGAATTTTTGCCTTCTCCCAGGACAGTTGCCTACTCTTTTGTATACATTTCTTTTATATTGAATATAATACAGTCAATATTGCTTTTTCTTCTGAAAAAAAATAATAAAAATAAAAAATTTAAATGTTTTTGTGTGTATATTTCATATTTGGACTTTATTTTGATAGTTATTTGCCAGATACATATATTTGGTTGGTTTGTGATTAGTTTTGTTAGCAATGTATCATTTTCTTATTTTAATTTTGGTTATATGATTTTTTTTATAAAATTTACACTATATTACTACAAATCAATTCCAATTACAAACTTTTTCTTTTAATTATTGTATTAGATATATTTTTAATATAAATAAAAAAATTTCTTTTTTAAAAAATGCAATTCAAATTGGATTTGTTATTTACACAAGCGATATCCGCATAGTTAAGACGGTGTTCTATTTGCCTCCCCACCCGAGTTCGACCCAGTGTTCTATTTGCCTCGTTCTATTTGCCTCCCCACCCTAGTTCGACCCACAGTTACATGACGCACTGCATATACAACTATTGTAATCTTTGGATATTGTGATCTCACATTAATATAAAGCTTTGTAATTTTTGGATATTGTGTAATATTGTGATCTTGGATTAATATAAAGATTCCCTGAGAGACTTACCCCCTCCTTTATTATAAACTACTAGACTGAAATAAATTACATCCTCGATTATCACCTTTATGTCATTCTCAATACGCAGAAATGGATTTAAACAACGAAAAAAACACAAAATTTTGATGAAAGGAAAATATGGATTACACACGAACAATTAAATAAGCATCACAATGTAGATTTTGTAGAGGAGATTTGGTTCACGATAAATGCAGAAATAACAGAGCATATTTCTAACCAAAATTATAGTTTTTTAGTAATGATGATGTCGATTGACTTTTTACGAGATTTCTTTTTCTTTTATTCTAATCAAAATTACCATCTTTCTAATCAAAATTACAAGATTTCTAATCAAAATTGCGAAACCCCGCGAGATTTCATATGATGGTCATTCGGACAATCGTTCGGGCAGGTCGTTCAGGCAGGTCGTTCAGACAGTCGTTCATGCAGGTGGTTCGGACAGTCGTTTGGGCAGGTCGTTCGGGAGGTCATTCAGGCAATCGTTCAGGAGGTCGTTCGGGCGACCCAGGCGAGGTCGTGTGGCGACCCAGGTGAGGTCGTTCGGGTGACCTGGGTGAGGTCGTGTGGCAACCCGCGTGAGGTCGTTTGGGCGAACAAGGTGAAGTCGTGTGGCGACCCGAGTGAAGTCGTGTGACGACTTGGGAGAAGTTGAACGAGTGAACGGTAGGCATGCAGACGGGCGGCCAGGTGAGGGCGTGTCGTGCACGACGAAATGGTGAAGTGTTGGGTTGTGAACAGAGTTGTGTCTCAGTTGGAGGCGCCCGTGTGTGGCGACTTGGAGAAGTGCCCAAGTTGGGAAAACGACACGACGGTGCGACGAGGTGAAGAAAGTGTTGGTGAGTCGTGCGGCGACCGTGCGGAGGTGCCGACGAGCTGGGCAACTGAGTTTGCCGAAGTTGTATATTTGGCTCTGTAAATTTGGGGTTTCCCAAGATTTAACTTAAGCATTTTAAAAACGAAAGATTGTATAATATATTATTGGGCAGACTCATATTGCAGGGAGTTTCCCCTCCCCTTTATACTGTTGTATTTCTCTTATATAATGATGTGGATAATGAATGTGTATGGGTGTTCATTGGTATAAAGGCACATAACATAATAATACTTGGTTGAGAATCACAAACTAAGTAGGAGAAAGTGAATTTAGGCGTAGTCCATGTGCACGAGTATTGTTAAAAAGAAAGTGTTCGGTGGTGCCGCACCTCGCCGACACGGTTGAAAGACCACCGTAGGCTTGGGGGCGTGACACCCGGGGTATCAGAAAATGATCACTGCGCTATGAAAAGAATATTATTGGCTGGGTGTGAAGAAAGATGTGGCTGAATACTTGGCACGTTGTCTGGAGTGCCAACAAATTAAAGCAGAACACCAACACCCTGCGGGGTTATTACAACCATTTCCCATTCCAGAATGGAAGTGGGAAACCATTTCTATGGACTTCATAACGGGTTTGCCCAAGTCAAAGAAAAATAACGACTCCATCATGGTGGTGGTGGACAAGTTAAGTAAATAAACGCATTTTATACATGTGAAATCTACTTACAGAGCTGTGCAGATCGCCCATGTTTTTATGCAGAATATATTTAGGCTGCATGGTTTACCAAAAACAATAATTTCAGACCGTGATGTAAATTTTACATTGGTATTTTGGAAAACATTGCTTGAAGAATTTTTGACTCAGTTGAATTTCAGTACAGCTTATCACCCTCAGACTGATAGATAAACAGAATGGGTGAACAAGGTGGTGGAAGACATGTTAAGGGCATATGTAATGCAACAACCAACCAAGTGGGAAGATTATCTACACTTGGTCGAGTTTGTGTACAATAATGGCTATCATACATCATTGTTAATGCGCCCATTTGAAGTATTGTACGGGTGGAAGTGTCCCATGCCCTCAAGGTGGGGTGGACCGAAAGACAGATTGATGTTAGGTCCCGAAATGCTTGAGGAAATGGAGGAAATGGTTAAGAAGGTACGGTCCAATTTAAAGGCACCTCAAGATAGGCAAAAGAACTTTGCTAATTGGAAAAGGAAGTTTAAGGAGTATCAAGTCGGTGATCATGTGTATATGAGAATTCGAGCAAAAAAGAGCACATTATAATGGAGCGGGTGCACTAAGTTGGCACCCTGATTTTGTGGACCTTTTCAAGTCTTAGAAAGAATTGGGTCAGTAGTATACCAGCTCGCTCTGCCGAGTCATATACGAGTCCACAATGTCTTCCATGTTTTCGTGTTAAAAAAATATGTTTATGATCCTAAGCATGTAATCAGATGGCAGGGTATACACGTAAGAATTATCTCCGGTAGATCAATCTAAATGTTTAAAAAAAAAAAACTAATTTAGGATGTGTCATGTTTCAGGTCGAATCGGAAGGAGAAATCTTAGTCGAACCGTTGAACATCCTCGACCGGAGAGAAGTAATGTTGTGGAAATGAGCTATTACCCAAATTAAAATGTAGTGGCAGCACTTTGGGCCTAATGAGGCCACCTGGGAAGATGAAGAGCTCATGAAAAAGGCTTACCCAGGGCTGTTTATGGCTGAAAGACATTGGGACGATGTCCAATTTCAGGAGGGGGAGATGTAATATCACTAGAATGTTGTAAATATTTTATTTACCATAGTGAAAACAAACTGAAGAATGATGGTTATTATCTGTTTGAATTAATTAATATTTTTATTTTATTGAATGAAAATGAGAAATGATTTCCTAGTAAAGAGGAGATCATGTAACCTATGAGGAGGGAAGTTAAACGAAACAGTTGCTGGAACCCTAACTACCTCCCCTAACCATGGAGGGCTTCCAGGAAAAGGAAGTGAGGGGAGGAAAAAAATGTGTTGTAGAGACACACAGTGGAAAAGGGGAAAAAGCTTGCTATGTCTGGTGATGATCAAATAGCAAGGGTGCAGAGCGTGAGAAACCTACAAAAGACTATATGTCTTTGAGCAAGCTAGGGGGGAGATTTGTTCTCGAAAGACAATCTCATTGTCGGGTGGTTTGACTAGCTACAGAATCAGAGGTGACCTCTTCCTCTAGAGTTACTTACTTAGAAGGAACTCAGGTATGTGGTACCAACCGAAGACTGTGCTAATATTTGAACTGAATTAGAAGTGTTATTCTTCTGCAAGCAACAGGTTCCTAGAGTTTATAACCAAAATAAATATAGAAATTTTCAGATACTTTCTTTATATACAGAGTTTACTATTTCCAAAAAATACTTTTAGCAAGTGCAACTGTCGAGGTGGGTCATTCTCATTTAAGAAATTAGTTTATATTCTCTGTTTAAAAAAAACCCTTTTCAGAGTGGAAAGTTGATTTCTATTTTGTTGGAAAACTCCATTCTAACAGTCTAAAGATTGCTTGTAGAATAATTCTGTTGCAAAGAAAAAATTATAATTCTTTATAATTCCATTCAATGCGGAAATGAAAGATAAGACCATAGTGAGGAAAAACGAACTAGGCCACCTGGGCTAATGTATTTTCAAATATCAGAACTATATGATAATATAAGAACCCTAGGACTACGTATGATTCCTAAATAAAACAACGGAAGTGGAAAATGCTTTCTCATACGCATGACTAAATAAAGAACTGATAATAGATGTCTTGTTTGTAAGTAACCTAAAGACAAATGTAGAAGCAAATTAACCATGTTCTGGAGCGAATAACAAGTCCGGGGTATGCGAAAGAAGCGTCACTCTGCCCCGTGGTTAGGGTTATGAACTGCGGATGAGTCCAAGAATCCCTGAGTCCGGAGCATAACAGTGGAACCCTATCGAGTCATAACTAAACATTTTGAGGGATGAAACCCTCATGATTATAAAGCCATAAGATTTGCAAAACATAAGGTAACCTTATAAAAGAAATTGGTGCCGAGGGAAAACATTAACACATTGACCCTGTATGAACAGGCTCCGATATTTACAAACCAGAATCGTGCACAGTAAGAATAAAGCCAAAAATGCAAATGCGGTTATCAAAAACTTTGTATCTGACATTCAATTTTATAGGTAAATAACATAACTCTATACTAGCCAAGGCCACATTTCAACTTAAAATACATAGTTTCAATGCAATACTTCCTTGAAATTTGAACAGCCCCAACAAATGTTTTCGCAATCATAAAAGAATGACCAAACAAAGGTATTATGTTTACAAAACAGAGAAAAGGTTCCGATGCAGGTGGGCATAGTCCCAGCTATGCACTAGGTCATCCACATTATAACTGAGAAAATTCTATATAGTTCTTCAACTTGGAAATTCCAGTATAATTACAAAAATAATAAACTAGCTAGAGTCTAGGTATTCCTGTGCAGTAGAAAGCACTGAGTTCGTAAAGGGAACAATGCCCTTTATTAACAAGTATTACACAGAAGAAAACCCCATAAGGGAATATCCTTCGACAAACTTGGGGAAAACCTCTTGAAACCCTAACCATTTGATTCTGTATGTTGTCATTAAGACCGAGAAGCCATATAATATGTAGAGTACCGAGACCGAGACATCACCCTAAACCTTAATCCTTCAGCTCGAGGGCACCAGGCCAGGATGAACTCTTACCTGGAAACCCTTAAAGCCCAACGCTGTAGGAGTGCCTCTCCACCAGTTGTAGCCGAGAGATTCGAGGCAGTCAACAGGCATCCTGCATGGTATCATAGCCATAAGGTATTCGATTAATGCGACTGATAAAACAAATACACAATAGCTGACATCCAAGAAAAAAGTACAATGCCAGGAAGTTCCAACCCAAATATGTATTACTTGGGAGATGTCAAAGCCACCACTAAAGGAGCACCTCTTCTTCTTAAATAGTTAAGAGCCATAGCTGTACCCGGAATATCCTGCGAGCAGCATGAACCCACATAAAAAGAAAATATGATTAGAGCAACTGGTGAGCATGTAGCACTTCCAACTATGAATGTTTAAGAAGGTAAGCATGTAATAGCTCTGCGGAAATGCAATTTACCTGAAAGGTCTTGTTTGCTGCAAAACCCTGAGTTTGAACAATACCAACAACTTGAACGTAATTTTGTGCGCCCAGTATACTGGAGCAGCTAATGGAAGGGGCAAAATAGAGCAGGCTCCACAGGAGAACTGCCAAGCAAATGAGGTCAATCTCATCGCACTCCAAAGAAGACGTAAGTCCCGAGAAGGTCGCCCTTGTCAGATCGCGGGAGATATCATGCACGGTCAATGAGGGCAGGGTTTCCAAGTGGGTTGATGAGACCAGACCACCTGCCCGAGCCACTTACAGGATGAAGCGGGTAGAGTTAATAACATTCGCGGTAGGCATGGAAAGTGTAACGACCTGCAGTTCCTGGGCGCACGAGTGAACGGGCGTGCGCACAGGTGAGGCTTGAATGAGCGACGGATGAGCTGAACGGACTGCGGTTACGGGATGTGAGCTCTTCTTGTACTACGATGATACTTATGCACACAAGGGAAGGGAGAGCGATCTTGTTTATAAGTGTGGTAGCATGTGCGAACATGTATGGAGGCCGACCTTTGAATGTGGGCAAAGCCGACGGTGTGTTGAAGCTTTTCCGATGGTGTTGGGGCGTTGGGAGAGTCGGCTGGATAGGCAGACTTCGCCCTATGCATGTGTATATATTGGATGAGCGTGGAGCTCATTCCACCATAAATCACTCGCTCATCTTCTTCGCTCTAAGGGAGAAAGATGCAGATTTAGTGCGCAATACTAAGAGGAAGGCGCAGATTTGGATGCGCCCATTCTTGGGCACGGTTACACAGAGGTGACTCACTTTGTCTCAGTTGTGGGTGAAGGTGCTAGCAGGAGCGCCCGGTGGTTGGGTGAAGGAGTGCATGGGTATGTGGCGCCCGACGGACGGCTGTGGCATGCATAAGTGTGACGCTCGATGGACAGTTGTGGCGTGTATGGGTGTGGCGCCGAGTTTGTGCGAAGGTTTGTGCGACGACTTGGCATGGGTGTCTTGGTGACTCGAGTGAGAACCTGCGCGTTGTGCAAGTGTGCACGGTGACTTGGTGAAGTGTTGAGATTGTGGACGGAGGTGTGTCTCGGTTGGAGGCACCCATGTGTAGCGACTTGGAGGTGCGTCCAAGTTGGGCAAACAACATGATCGTGCGACAAGGTGAATGAAGCATTGGTGAGTCGTGCGGGGATCGTGCGGAGGTGCCGACTAGCTAGGCAACCGAGTTTTGCCTTGGATTCTAAAATTGGCTGTATGAAACTTGGGCTTACCAAGTATACTTGTAAAAGCTTGTAAAAACTATTGTATAATATATTGTTTGGCAGACTCATTGTTTACAGAGTTGCCCCTCCCTTTATACTGTGCAATTCTGTTCATCGTTTATAATTGTTGTTGATAATGAATGTGTATGGGTGTTCATTGGTATAAAGGATAAATAAATAATACTTGGTTGAGAAACACAAACTAAGTAGGAGTAAGTGGTTAGGCGTAGTTCACGAACATAAGTATTGGTGAAAAGAAAGTGTTCGGTGGTGCCGCACCTCACCAAGAGCGATTGAAAGACTATCGTTAGGCTTGGGGGTATGACAGGTGGTATTAGAGCTGGTGAAGTGCAGAGGAGATTTGCGAACGAAGCTGATTCCACTGCACTATCGTGACAGGTGGTATCAGAGCTCGGTGCCGTGGAGTTGGTGCTGGTGTTGAAGCATTGAAGCTGATACACACGTGCACTATCGTGACAGTTGGTATTAGAACTGGTGAAGTGCAGAGGATATTTGTGGGCGAAGCTGATCCCACTGCACTATCGTGACAGTTGGTATCAGAGCTCAGTTGGAGCTGGTGCTAGAGCAGGGTTGCTTGTGAGGAAGTGATAGTGGTGACAGGTACTTGCAGGTGAAAGATGCTGGTGAACACTTCCTGATAAGTGTTGCATCAAGGACTTGGGTTGCAGGCATCTTGGTGAAGTTGTTGTATGGTCGAAACTAGATTGCAAAGAAGAAGGAGGCTGTTAGCAATGGCTGAATCTCAGGATGGGTCTAGTCACGGTGTGAAGGACACTATTATTGGGTTCATTGAGAAAGTGTTGGAGAAGATGGAGGACATGGAAGACTTCTCGACTAAGAAGTTGGAATTGTTCGAACAAGAGCAAGAGGTCAATTCGAAGATGAAGGAAGAGCTCGAGGAACTCTAAACTCAACACGAGTACATTGATCTTATGTGTACACAACTTGAAGTAGGGGTCAAGGAGGTTGAAGAAGCAAGGGACTAGGTTCTTGCAGAGATCGTGGAATTGAAGAAATCTCTTGACGAAGCCAGAGATGAGATCGCGGTGTTGAAGAAGGCTGTGAGGCATAACTCAGGTGGAGGAGTGCCTCATGTGAAAGTCAAGGAACCAAAATCTTACGATGGTGCGAGGAGTGCAAAGACTCTTGGCAACTTTCTATGGGACATATCGCAATACTTGGAACGATTGGGTCTCTTTGATGATGAGACGAAGGTCAAGGTAGCTGCTGAGTTCTTGACAAAGGATGCTAAGATGTGGTGGCGAAAGTAGATGGATCAGATTGCGAATGGCAGTGCTGGTGACATTACTTCGTGGGATGAGATGAAGGGAGCTTTGCAAGCCCATTTCAGTTCTCAAGATGAAACATGGAAAGCAAGGATGAAGATAAAATTCATAAAGCAGACAGGGAACCTTCAGACATATCAGCGGGAGTTTGCAAATGCGGTCCTAGAACTTCCTGACATGGCGGAGACGGACAAGGTGTTCAATTTCATTATTGGGTTGAAGCCTTGGGCATGCAATGAAGTGAAGAGACAGAGGATTAGAACAGTTGAAGAAGCTTTTACTGCTATGGACAGGTTGGTGGAGCATTATGATGAGACTTCTGATGGTATGAAGAAGAAGTCTGACAAGCCGAAATATAAGAAGAAAGAGGACGCTTCAAAATCGGATGACAATTCGAAGACGAAGAAATCCTTGAAGTGTTGGATATGTGCGGAACCACATACGGTGAAGAATTTTCCTTCTAGACCTATTGCACAATCTAATGCGAAGAATGAAGAAGTTTATGTGGGGATGATGGAGATACTTAGTGCTGCTGCTGCTACGGAGGTGATCTCTCGAAGGGATCCTGAGAGGAATAAGTTGGAGTATGTTCGGATGAAGGTTGGAGATGATGATGTACTCACTATGGTGGATAATGGGGCTTCTCACAACTTCATGGGGGAAGATACTGCGAGAAGGATTGGGCTGAAATTTGTTCTGGTGAAGGCACAGATGAAGATAGTGAATTATCTTCCGGATGAAGTTCTTGGTGTAGCTGAAAAGGTGGACACAACACTTGGTGAGTGGACAGGGAAGGTTGACTTCACTATAGTGCACATAGATGACTATGAGGCTATGCTCGGAATGGAATTCATGAAACAGTTTGATGCTATGATTCTACATTTGATGAAGTTGTACATTTACGATGGAAGGGAGGATGTACCCATTGGTGTGCCTACCATTTAAGTGACAAGGCCTGATTGTAAATTGGCAGTGATGCAAAATGGAGGATGAGAAGCCGATGGAAGATATGAGTAAGTAGTTGTCCATGGTTGAGACAAAGCTTACCGAGCAGTCATTGGTCATCAAGACTCTTTCAGATAGTATCTTGTATTTATCAAGAAGGCTAGAAGAGGTCGAGGATGATGATGATGATAATGATGAGGCATATGTGAGGCTGAATGTCCGAGAGGAGGATCGGGTCACTTATCTACAGAGGATAGAGATTGAGGATCTTGACACATGGATTGAGATGATTAGTGAGGGTGAGCCTTCAGGCTCTACTCCCTTAACATCTTCTTCGATGGACAAGAAGATGGGGCTCATTGTTAGATGCTCATGGCAGTGAGTCTTTAAAGCAGGTTGAGCAGGGATGACTTGGCATCAAGCATCATGACATGTTGCAAATGGGATGGAGTTTCCATGGACATGAGCATGGTGGTGAGATTCTTGGTGAGTCCGAGATGTGGCAGAATCTGAGATAGACTGGTGAAGGCATAAGGATGTTTACTCTCATAGCTTGAGCATGACTAATACTGTCTCTGTCAACACCTGCTCTGATTGCAGGCCATGTTTTGGAAAACGATTCATTTGTCTTCTTCCAATGCATTACTACAAGCTACATAAAGGATTCCTGTCAAGAATGTGCATGACAGAACAACTCATATTAAATGAGCAAACAATTAGTGGAATATTGCATGTTATATATGGCAGACGTTACGTTTGCTGGGGTGGCTTTTGTGGTTACCTCTGGGTTGGATTTAATGATCTTATTTTTTTTTATTTTGGGTGGGAAGTAGGGATGGAATTTCACCCTAAATGGTTCATCATAGGTGGTGATTTACCCGTTAGTCAATTTTTTTAATCTGTTTGTCTATATTTTTTTGTTAAAATGATCAAAAATAAAATAATTAAAATGGTTACTCCTGGGACTGCAGAAACCAATGATCAAAACCAGCAAAATAGTAAAAATTTGATGGGTATTTTAAGTTTAAAACTTTGTTAAAATGATCAAAGTAAAATAATGAAAATGAACACTAGATTAAGAAACCCAGGATAAAAAAATTCATGAAACTGTAAAATTTAATGGTATTTTCAGATTTAAAATTCTTACTCTACTTAGTGAATATAATATATATATATATAAATATATATATATATATATATTAATAAGTTTCAGATTTAAAATTCTTACTCTAATCTAGTGACAAGGGATGGAATTTATTCTAAATTGATGAGTGTTTCAGATTTAGAATTCCGGGTGGAATTTATTCTAGATATTCTCTTTATTCTAAATATTCTCTTTCATAAATATTGGAAAAGCTATAAAGTCTTACCTCTCTGCTAGCCAATACACATATCTGCTCGCCAATACACTGCTGATAGATAGCCAATACACAGTGCTCATTGAAGTCTTACCTATTTGTTGCACAGTGCACATCTTTTTTTGCAAGACAGGGTACATTTTTTTTAATTTGTTTTTATTAGTGATATTTTAAAATATTTCCAAAATCTATTATCTTTGAATTAATTTCTATTTCTCTGAAATAATGCTGATCAATTAATTTCTTACTATTTATTTTCAAATTTAATCCATTCTGAATTATAAAGATTAAAACTAATTTTTGTTTTCGATCTCTATCCTTTCTGAATTATAAAGATTAAACCAATTTCTTGTTTCAAACGGAAGAACCATCCACAGACATCAAATGCAGAGAGACTGGACATTTGCAAAACCCTCAACTGCCAGAAGCTATCACAGGAGACTTGCTTTCATGCAGTCCAGAACGACTTCATGCCACTGCGAATGATAGTGCAGGCCATGTACATACATCAACTGCAGGCAAACCGTACAGCCACTTCTCAGATCACCAAGCTACCGGCAAGAAGCAGTAGCACTAGGGCTCTCACACTAGAGAGAAACGTCAGCAACAACAAGAAACCATCTGCACATGATATGCCACACCCATTAAGCAAAAGTGAAAGCAGAAAGCATGAAGGCCGAGATTCTTCTCTGGGCTTACTACTGAAACAAAATTCAGTCATTGGCCAAGCATCCAATTTGAAGTTTGACATGGATGAAACAAATTCTAGACTTAAAAACCTTGAAGAAGAGATGGCATGCATGAGGAAAAAAATCAATGGTAGCATCAGAGAAAAAAAAAATAATATTGACAGTGTGACTGCAGAAGATGAGCTCTCTTATAAATTAAGGGAGAACTCAGATTTTAAGAGATTACATTCGGTTACCACAGGCTGTGTGTTGGGGATTTTTCTGGTAAAAGCCCAAAAACAAACAATTCAAGCACACAGAGGCAATGCTCTGTTTCCTTTACTCCAGGATCTTTTGTGCACAGGGAAGCTTTAAAAAGAAAAATTACTGAGAACATAATATTGCACCACCCTAAAAGATTTCTATTCATTAAAACAAAAATAACTCATACATATTCATCCTCTATACTGAGAGGGATTCACCAAAACATTTCAAAAGAAATTACTCTGTCTCATTTTGAAATTTTACACCACTGTGTGTAAAAATTTCTTTTACATTCACTGCTGTGTGAAAACAAAAATTTCAAGGATTTACTACTGTAAAAGAAATAAAAAGATCAACACACTGCTGTGTGAAAATTACGTATTCACCAAAACTTACATTACCCTTTTCACTGCTATGTGAAAGATTTCATGGTTTTCACTGATACATACTTCCCCTGGTTTTCTTACATACACTTCTTCGTACTGCTGTGTGTTTCCATTTCACAATTACAATTGACCAAAAAAAAATTACAATATGTTTTACTTGTTCAGTAAAACAAAACTTACGCCTTTGAATTTTAAAATAATAAAATTAAAAACTTATATGTTATACCCATACCTCCGTAACATTAAAATTAAAATATTTTACCTACAACAATGAAAAATTCATTAAATGCATTAATATTAAAACCAGCGGTCAACCAAAATTTTATTTTACTTCACGCAATCTCCATGCCCTGCAGACCTGTATGCAGCTTTGACTTAATTGACGATGGGCAACCACTCTTTTAATCCAACGGTTCAGACAATATCGGGTGAGCCTTTTTAACCGAGCTTTACCTCAAGTAACATTTATTGCAGCCTCGTATGCAGCTTTGAACAATCAACGGTGGAGAGCGATGGAGTAGATCGGAAGGCGGAGGAGAATATCGGGTGAGCATTTTTAACCAAAATTTACCACCCGAGAAACTGTCAGAGGGTGACGTCAGGCCTCTGCCACGCGTCAACACTAAATTTTCTCGGGTCGCCTATGTACGAAAACTACCTTCACGCAAAGGCGGTCCGAGAAACTCACTGGCGGTTTTATGGTTTTACTGTAGTGGTTTTGAGCGTTGGTACGGCTGCATTGAAATTACATTTTCAACACTCCCCTTTAATTTCAACTGTTGGGCATTCGGTCATACCCAGACACTTCCTCAAAAATTCAAAGCTTTTCTGATCCAGTGGCTTTGTCAAGATGTCTGCAACCTGTTCTTGAGTCCTGCAATGTTCTAGGCCAATTTCTCCATTGCTTACCAATTCCTTGATGTAATGAAACCTTGTATCAATGTGTTTCGTTCTCTTATGAAACACTGAATTCTTCGACAATGCAATAGCTGAGCTATTGTCGCAAAAGATCACTGTCGCTTTTGCCTGCTCTTGGCCTAAGCTCCCCAACATCCTTCTCATCCAAAATGCTTGACATGCTGCTGTTGTAGCTGCCACATATTCAGCCTCTGCTGTAGACAATGCTACAATGGACTGCTTCTTAGAAGCCCATGAAATGGCTCCTGAACCCATATGGAAAACATAACCGTAAGTTCTTTTCCGATCATCAACACTTCCAGCCCAATCACTATCAGCGTATCCAACCAAATCTGAATGTTCTGAGACATTATATAAAATTCCAAACATTTTGGTACCTTTCACATACCTCAGAATTCTTTTTGCTACCTGCCATTGTGCCTCCTTTGGCCTCTCCATGAATCTGGAAATTAAACTAACAGCATACATAATATCAGGCCTAGTTGCTGTTAAATACATAAGGCTGCCTACAATACTCTTGTACAAACTAAGATCAAAATCCTTGCTGCTGTCCTCTCTGCTGAGTTTTAATCCCATTACTGTGGGAGTGATTGCTGCCTTGCATTCTTGCATGTTAAATCTGCTCAATACTTGATTTACATATCTTGCTTGTGAGATAAAAACTCCATTTTCATTTTGATCTACTTCTATGCCTAAGAACTATCTCAAGAAAACCATGTCAGTCATTTCAAATTCCTCTTTCATGACTGATTTAAAATTCTTAATGAGCTGATCATCATTGCCTGTGAAAATAACATCATCAACATATAAGACAACAATTAAAATTTTACCATCTTTTTCTTTGATGTAGACGGTGGGTTCTCCTTCACACTTGTCGAATTCATTATCCAACAGATATGAATCTATTCTATTGTACCATGCTCTTGGCGCTTGCTTCAGCCCACAAAGAGGTTTCTTCAGTTTGCACACTTTGTGCTCTTCACCTTTCTTCTCATAGCCTAGAGGTTGTTCAACATAAACCTCTTCCTTTAACACTAGGAATGCTGACTTCATGTCCATTTGGTAGACTTTCCATTTGTTTTGTGCTGCTATGGACAGCACTGCTCTCACGGTTTCCATTCTTGCAACCGGTGCAAAAGTCTCCTCATAATCTCTCCCATACTGCTGCTTGTACCCTTTGACAACCAGCGTTGCCTTGTGTCTTTCTATCTTGCCTTCAGCATTGCTCTTGGTCTTGTAAACCCATTTCACTCCAATGACTTCTTTACCTTTCTTTTGGTAACTCAACCAAATCCCATGTCTTGTTTCTCTCTATGGCATTCATTTCCTCATCCATAGCTTTTATCCATTTCTTATCTTTGATTGCATCTTCGAAATGAATAGGATCATCAACATGACAATACAAGGCAAATAAGGAATTCATTCCTTCATCATAAATATCACTTAAATTTCT
>APFE030582122.1:7355-71534 GCA_000404065.3 Pinus taeda
TCTCTCAAAAGGAAGGAATTGACTATGACGATATATTTGCACCTGTGGCTCGATATACCACCATCCGATCCATCATAGCCCTTGCTGCTACGCAAGGATGGAGTCTTCATCAGATGGATGTCAAGACCACTTTTCTGCATGGTGCAATAAAGGAAGAAGTGTATGTAGAACAACCTCTGGGATTTGAAGTTCAAGATCGAGACACTTATGTCTGCAGGTTGAAGAAAGCCCTCTATGGGTTAAAGCAAGCACCCAGAGCTTGGTATGAGAGGATGGATAGTTACTTGATGAAGTTGGGCTTCACTCAAAGCAATGCTGATCCAAACCTTTACTTCAAGGTTGTGGAAGGAAAGCCTCTCATTCTAGTGCTGTATGTGGACGACCTCTTCCTGACAGGTGATGACCCTCTCATTCATCAATGTAAGAGGGAGCTTGCTGCTGAGTTAGAGATGAAAGACCTAGGACTGATGCACTATTTCCTAGGCCTGGAGGTCTGGCAGAGACCTGGAGAGATTTTCCTTTCTCAAGAAAAATATATTGTGAAGCTTCTGGAAAGATTTGGGATGGTGGACTGTAAGTCCGTGTCGACACCAATGGAACTCAACTTTAAGAAGTTGAGTGGCAGCGCTGCAGGGCCTATCTTGGCCAATCCTACTGGGTATCGTCAACTCATAGGAGCTTTGATGTTCTTAGTGAACACCCGTCCGGACATATGTTTTGCAGTGAATACTTTGAGTCAACAGATGGTTGAGCCTCATCATTTCACTGGGTTGGTGCCAAGAATCTTTTGAGATATCTTCGGGGCACGATAAACCATGGGCTGAGATACACTGCCGGGAGTGTGATACTCCGTGGATATACTGATGCCGATTGGGCTGGCAGTGTGGTGGATCGTAAGAGCACATCTTGGACATGTGCTAGATACCACTGTGATACTCTGTGATAATCAGAGTGGGATTCGTATGATTGAGAATCCTGTGTTCCACGACCGATCCAAGCATATTGATATCAGGTACCACTTTATCCGGGATATGGTACAGCGAGGCGCCGTAAGGCTCGATCATATAGGAACTGATGAGCAGGTCGCGGATATTCTCACTAAGCCCCTGGGGAAGGTCAAGTTCCTAACCTTCCGTGAGAGTCTTGGTGTCGTGGAAAGACCCTATGATGTGGGTCCTGTTGGACGATGAGCTCTGGGAGCTCTGGGGGGCTTTGGGGATAGCTTCTCGGAGCTATAAGCACTCATAATGCTTCTGCCCCACCCTTGTGATTATTGAGCTGGTTCGCCACTCATTTATCTGTGCCCCGTATGCATCCTACCCATTGAGTTCAAGGCTCATGGGAAGTACCTCTCATTTGGCCAATGAGGTGTGGAAAAGCTAGAGACTATTAGCAAAGACTGATGGACGCATCAGAGATTGCCGTACTCTCTATCTAGGATGGCATGGTCCAACCACTTGATCTGGGATCAAGATTTGTGAGGTCTGGGACCTCTGGACTGATTATGTCAGTCGGGGGATGATGTCTTTGTGACTAACCCACTTCTGTTCTGAAATAAAGAAGCCAGCAAAGCAAGTTTCGGCGGGATGACTCACGATGTTGATTGCACTAATAGATGGAGTTCTCCCTAGTTGAGAGGGAGTGTTAAATTTGGACAACTAGGTCCAAACTCCATGTTCTGATGCTCAGATTAAGAGGCTAATATTTTTGTTGGATTCCTCTTTCTGAGAGGTGTAAAATCCATATAAAAATAGTCTTAATCCGATGAGCAGAACTTATATTTTGAATTTATTATTCTTAATAAATTATATGTGCAAGGTTGGCCAGTTTTGTAATGTAGGCTCACATGCCCAACAGATGTGTCACACACCCTCATTGATGGATATAAATACAGGAAAAGTTGGAGAGAATTTCATCACATCACAACTCACATCTTTCTCTCTCATCCTAAGAGTACGAGCTACCTGGAGGACGAATTTCAGCCACACGTGGGAAGGACGAAGAGGACAGATCGTACGGCTGAGCTGCAGTACGATTTTCTGCTGCTAGGGTTTCGCAGAAAGTTTGACCAGCGTTGACTTTGGTCAACGCTTGGTCCAATCAAGCTGAAAACTTGTGGAAGGTTTGATTTTTGAAGGCCGTACTACCTGGCACAAAAATCGAGGTCAAAGGGTTGACCGTTTTGCTGCTGCGTTGACTTTTAGCTTGCTGCCCCTACGTTGGCTTTTCAAGACAGCGTTGACTTTTGTAGAATTGACTTGGGTTGACTCATCTACTGGTTGGAGGGTTGTTGTGACACATGCTGGGGTGGCTGACCAAAGGAGACTTTGCTGGTTGAAGCATCCTGTTGACCGTCGAAACGAACACACACATTTTTCCTGTTTCTGATTTGTCTTCTGTAAGATCTGCTTATATGTTCTATCTGCATTTGCTTAACTACTTGTATGATTGTTGTGAACAAAGTGAAATTGCTCTTAGCATAGAACATCTACAAAAATTTACAAACTGGCTCCTAAAAGAAATTATACTAGAGCTAATCCAGATCCAAATCCACCGAAAATTGTAGGTAATCTAGAGAAAAAATAATAATAATAATAATAATAATAACAATAATAATAAATAAATAAATAAAATCTTGGAAAGAAAAGTTTAGTTGAGAGTCAGATAAGTAATAATCCTCTCCCTAGGGTTAATTCTCTACGTGAAGGCTTTGAAATAGTATAAGACATAGAATTTGGTTTACCATTTTAACATAGTCTCTTCCGAACTAAATCTGACAGTTTTGTAGCTGAAACTGTTTTTGATGAAAACATCTTAAAAGCGTACATTTAAAAGCATAAAAATGTGAAATCAGACTCTTAGGATGATGTCATCAAACAATTTGACAAACTTGAAGTGTTGGTGTCTGAACTAGATCAAGTTATACAGAGATCTCTTGAATCACCTAAATCCTCACATTCTTCTTCTACTGCGTCCCAACCCCTCCATTAATTCCACCTATTTTTTCTATTCCATTTGAAATTCTAGTTGTTCATACTACTCCTTTACATATTCCTACTATTTCTTCCCCACTAGAGTTTCTTGTTGTTTCTATTCCTGTAGAAATTCCTTCTACTCCTACTACACCTCTAATAATCACCCCCATTTTCACTACACTCATTTCATCTTCAACTACTACCACTTCTACATCAACACAGAAAAGTGTAATTATGCCCTCTTTCATATGTTCCATACCCACACCTATTGTAGTCCCATATACATCTCAAACACCAATCATGGAAGATCGATACGCCCCCTTGGTCCTACCTCCACAACTAAATGCAATGCCTCAAGATTACCAGAGTAGTATTCCTCAATTTGATAGCACTGGACCCATAACTACTCAACAACATATTGATAAAATGAATGACTACTTAGACCTCTAAGAGATGGATGTTGTTGATGTGAAAATGAGATTGTTTGCTCAAAGTCTCACTGGTGAGGTTAAAAAATGGTTTAAATGGTTACCAATTGACTCTATCCCGGACCTTGCTCCATTTCATGACACCTTCCTTAGAAGATGGGAAGTGAAAAATAACCCTCTACAAATTTTAGCAGAGTATGAAAGTATCAAAAGAGCCCTAGGTGAATAAGTCCAAGACTATTGTATCAAATTTAACAATATCTATAACTCTATCCCTACAACAATACAACCTCCTTCGAGGCTAGCCTTGATTAAATTCCCAGATGGTTTTGACATTGATATGTCTTACCAATTAAGAGAAAGAAACCTTGCAACCCTTGAGGAAACGTAGAGAAATGCAATTAGTGTTGAAGCCAATTTGTTAGCAAAGAGAGCTAGAATGAAAGATGAAAGGAGAGTTACTAAAAAAGAGGAACATGCTTCTTCTTCCTTTGATGTTAAATTGGACACTTTAGTAAGAACAATGGAGAAAATGATGGAGATAATTTCCATAGCTGATAGAACCCCTGCAAGGGAAAACCAAGGTGGTTCCCAAATTAGAAATCCAAATTTCAGGAAAACCCGGCCTCAAATTAAATAAAGAGAGCAAAGAGGCCAAAATGATCAACAACAGATCAAGCCTCCATTTCAAGAAAACTATGCAGACGAGGAAGTTGACATACTTGAAGATCTTGAGGAAAATCAAATAAATTTGTTTGAGGCAGCCGAAGTTGACCACATTTTCCTGACTAAGGAAGAACAAGACATTTTCCTACTCTCACAACCAGAAACCATTCCATTAGACTCTGAAGACTACAAACAAGGATATCAGAATGCAATTATGGAAGTGCATAAACAATATAACTTGAGGAGTAAAACGAATCCTGATACTCCTCCCAAAAAGACTCCTGACACTCCTCCCAAAAGGACGCAAAATGATACCCCTTCTACTAGTTAGCCTAAAGATCATTCTTAGAAGGAAAATTCTAAGAAATAGGATGTAGCTACTAAAGAAATAGAAAAACCTCCTACATCTTTTAGCATTGAAAATGAACTGGCTAAAGTAAAAATTTATATTCCTCTCATTGAATTAATCAGCAAAAATGCATACAGATCACAGGTTATAAAAGCTTTGAATATAGGGGAAGGGACTAACACAGTCAATTTTGTTGATGACCGACCTGAGTTATTATTTGGGCCTGAGGTTGAAGGAAAATCTTAGGATGGAAGTGTACCCCCTTTCTACATTAGCTTGAACATTCATGATAAAATTCTACACAATGTTATGCTTGATTATGGAGCCTCACATAATCTAATGCCTAGAGCTATTATGGAGAAACTAGGCTTAGACATAAATAGGCCTTATAAAGATTTATATTCATTTGATTCAAGTAAAGTTGGATGCTTATGATTAATCAAATATTTATGTGTTACTCTTGTCCAAATACCAGCAAAGAGCTTAGTAATGGAAATTGTAGTAGTAGACATACCTCCTAAGTATGGAATGCTACTCTCTAGATCCTGGGGAGAAAAAATACAAGACACTTTACAAATGGATATGACTTATGCTACAATTCTTGTGTTTGGTCATCCAAGGAGATTATATAGGGAAACACAAATGAAGTACATGGTTAGTAGTCAAGACAGACCAAACAATTACCCCATGTATTCAGTACATTCAAACATGGATTCATTTATCTCATACAATAATGAATGTGTAGAAAATGAATTTTCACACTTAGAAGCTGAGATTAGTAATACAAAGGAAATAAAATTAGATTCTGAAGAAAAATATGTAGAGGGAAAGGATATTTGAAATATGAATTTTGATGGGGCTATGAGTAAGGATGGAGTAGGGGCAGGAATTTTCATTGTAAATTCATCCACAAATATGGCAAAGGGACATGGTTACAAACTTAATTTCCAATGCACTAATAACATAGCTGATGAGGCACTAATCTTAGGGCTGCAAACTTTAAAGATATTAGGAGCAAAATGAATTTCTATGCACGGGGATTGTGAGCTAATAATCAATCAAATTAAGGGTGAACACGCTGCTAAACACCCTAGACTGAGAGCCTATAGTAATACAGCTTTGGATTTTTTGCAATGCTTTTTGAATATGATTTGTTTGTTATTCATAGAGGCCAAAATATTTTAGTTGATGCCTTGGCTATTTTAGCCAGCACTTGCAAAATACCTTTTCATTCCAATAGGAAATATGTGGTGGAAGTGAAACACAGGCCAATTGTTCTTGATAATGTAAGATATTGGCATGTTTTCGGTAATGATAAACAAATAGAAAACTTTTTACAAATGAAAGATGAATTTGAGTCTGTAAATATTGATATAGAAAATGATTAAGATGAAAAATAAAAAGAAATAGTGGTTAACGAAATTGATGATAATCGAGAAGAACTTGATGTTATGCAATTAAAGGACGATGTGTTACCAAGAGGATTGGTACCATTGGAAGAGATTTTAGACTTTGATGATGTAGCCAAGAAGCTAAAAATAGAACCTATAGGAGGACTGTAACATAGGAACTGCAGAGAACCCCAAAATTGTCAAACTGTCCAAATCCTACCTCCTAAAGAAAAAAGAAAACCATATTGAGCTTTTTAAAGAATTCTCTGATGTGTTTGCTTGGAGCTATGAAGAATTAAAATGTTATGATACAAGTATCATTCAGCACACCATTCCCATCAGGGAAGATCAAAATCCTTTTAAACAGAAATTGAGGAGAATAAACCCAGTTTTACTGCCTTTGATAGAAAAATGAATTCAAGAAACTTTTCAATGCAAATATCATCGTACCCCTCAAATTTTCAAAATGGGTCTCAGATCTAGTACCTACTAGAAAGAAAATAGGTGAAATTAGGCTTTGTGTAGATTTTAGAAATCTTAACAAAGTTTCTCTGAAAGATAACTATCCCCTGCCAAAAATGGATCACATCCTACAAAAGGCAGTTGACTCCAGCAGAATCTCCCTGCTGAACGGTTTTTCATGATATAGCTAGGTTTTGGTTCATCCTGATGACCAACACAAAACATCATTTACTACACCATGGGGCAATTTTATGTATGTAAAAATACCTTTTGGCCTTATGAATGTTGGGACCATTTTCCAAAGACAAACGGACATTGCCTTTGCTAATGAAATTGACAGATTCATTTTGATTTACCTAGATGATATAACTGTGTTTTCAAAGATAGATGAAGAAAACTTGCTCCATTTAAGAAGAGTTTTTGAAAAGTGTAGAAAATATGGTATTTCCTTAAACCCTAAGAAAACTCTTTTTGGTTTAGAGGAGGGAAAACTTCTAGGTCATATCATTTCTAAAGAAGGTATTAGAATTGATCCTAACATAGTTGAATCCATACTGAAAATTGACCCTCCTAGAAATGAGAAAGAAGCTCATCTTTCATTGGTAGGATAAATTTTCTCAGAAGATTTATTCCTAATTTGGCTGAAATCTTAAGATACATTACAAATATGTTAAAGAAAGACATGGAAATAAAATGGAATACTAAAGCAAAAGAAATACGTTAGTGAAGTAAAGTTAGCTTTAACTACTGCTCCCGTTTTGATAAGCCCTGACTTTACTTTATCATTTTTTATTTTGCATCTGAGCATACTATTGCAATTGTTTTACTGCAGAAAAATAGTGAAAGCCATGAAGAACCCATAGCTTTTTTTAGCAGAGCTCTGAGGGATGCATCACCGAAGTACAACATCATGGAGAATCAAGCCTTTGCTTTGGTAAAAGTGTTAAAGGATTTTGGAGTGTACATCCCACATTCTCATATCATTACATTTGTCCCAAGTGTTGTGGTAAAAGATATTTTCACACGCACTAACCCAGATAGCAGAAGCAGGAAATGGATTGTTGTAATCCTAGAGTATGACATTGAAATAAAACCAACCAAGCTCATCAAAGGTCAAGGATTGGAGAAACTAATGGCTAAATCCAATTTTCATGCACTGGATATCAATTATATTGCTGCATTCGATGAACAGGAAGAGCTGGCGACTCCACATGTATCAAAGACCTTTGCTACTTCACCATGGTATGTAGACATTATCTTTGTACTGCAAAACTTACAAGCTCCTCTTGGTTTAACCAAGACAAAAGCTAGATTTCTAAAACTGAAAGCTATGAAATTTTGTATTTTAGATCAGAATGTATATTGGAAAGATTCTGGAAGTATTTTACTAAACTATTTACTGAAAGATGAAGCAGACATGGTCATGGAAGAGTTTCATCAAGGAGGCTATGGAAGCCATTTGTATTGGAAAGCCACAACCAACAAAATCCTAAGGACTGTCTTTTACTGGCCTCCCTTGTTTATAGACATGCATAAGAAAGTCACCACTTGCTACCCGTGTCAAAAATTTGAAGGCAAGAGAAAGCTTTTTCCTTTACCATTGAAACCCGTTTCAATTGAATCTCCTTTTCAGCAGTAGGGCCTAGATTTCCTTGGTGAAATCCATCCCACCTTCTCAGGCCAGCATAGATGGATTTTAACAACTACTGATTACTTTACCATGTGGATGCTATCCCAACCAGACAAGCCACAGACTCTGTCATTATCTAATTCTTAGAAGGCAATATCTTGTCTAGGTTTGGACTCCCCCATAATATTATCGCTAACAATGTTGTTTCCTTTAAGTAAAAGAAAATGGTTGATTTTTGTAAAAAATACCACATAATATTAGGACACTCAACTACCTATTACCCACAATGAAATGGGCTAGCTGAGTCCTCCAACAAGAGTTTAATCAACATCATCAAAAAGCTACTGCGAGAGAATAAAAAATCCTAGCATAAAAACTTGATTAATGCCCTGTGGGCTGGCCGAATTAGCACCAAAAAGTCTATTGGAATGTCTCCATTCCAAGCTAGAATATGGCTTTGATGTTGTGTTTCTTATTTCTCTGGGAGTTCCTGTGTTAAAATTGTTACAAGAATCACAAATGGAAACTAATGATTTACAAATAAGGATCAACCAGACCATACAGTTGCAAGAATCCAGGGAAGAGGTGTATAACAAAACTCAACTTGTTCAAGACAACATCAAAAGGGTCTATGACAGGAGAAAAAAGGCAGATGATTTCCAGTTAGATGACCTGGTGTTAAAGTGGGACTCAAGGAATGAATACAAAGTCAAGCATGGTAAGTTCAAAAATTTGTGGAAAGGGCCATATAAAATTGAAGCTTTCAAAGGAACTAATGCATTTTTTTGAAAGACTTGACTGAAGAAGCACTGCCTGGTGGACCTATCAATGGCAGACTTCTCAAGCACTAGTTTCCTCAACGTTAAATCAATTTCATTTAGAATCATTGTACATATAATTTTAATATTTCTACTGCAAGAGAGAGGGTGCCTCACATCCGAAATTGAAGCCCAGAGAGAAGGCCCTAAGTTTATGATGATTTGTTACCCATATTTATGATTGACGGCAGGTGGATCAGATTCAGTTGTAGAATAAAGACAGTTTTCCCAATGGACCAAGGCTAACAATCTACAATGTTCTTGAAACCTCACAAGGAGGGTGCCATCCCCATTGAAACCACTCTTATATTTCATAGCATGACTTGATTGTAGTTGTAATTTTGTATATGAGATGTTGTAAATAATCTTCCATTCTGCAAATTTATTTCCAAAGAAAAAGAAAAGAAAAGAAAAAAAGGGTATATTTAAAAAATATATATATGTGAAAAGAACAAAAAATCAAAAATACGAAAAAAGAAGAAAAAGAATGAAAATACCCCATAAAAAATATGAATGCAAGTGAGCAAGTCAAAGTGCCACTCAAAAATGAAAAATTGCATTAGAAGTACCTTAGAAAATTTTCAATAAAGTGTGTAGCTTGTCTAAATGCCACATTGAATTAAGAGAAGTAGACCAGTTAGTCTAATTACATTGTTTAAACGAGATTAAGATAAATAAATAAAATTAATTTAGGTTAGTGAATAAATCAGCCACACACTCTAATTGTGATTGAAATAGATTAGTGAAAATAAAATTAATTAACCACAGTGTTTAAACATGATTGATTAAAGTTTAAAGTTAACTAAATTGTCAATTTCATCGCATTTTTAAAATTGTGAATAAAGTGGATGCGACATATTTTTGTCACTATGCAATAAAGGTATTGCACATGTTCCAATGGCCCCAATCCACCCCACCTGGATCAACAACGAGGGATCGTCTTCGGCCCCCCTGAGCCCCTCCAACATTTAATCAGCGTGGGGGTCCAAAAAGATGGAAATCCCTTGCAACGTGGCGACTCCAGAATACTTCACACCCCCTGCCTATTCCCGCTCCATCCCCCCTCTGAAAACCGCCATCCCACTTACCCCCTCGCACTACCATTGACCTTTGCTTCTCCCATGCCACTAACTTCCAGCCATGTGGACTCCCCCATCCCCACCATTTGCTCATACATCATCCTTTCCCCTCCACTAGCTATCTGCCACCTCACCGTCGCGGATGTCATTTCCCATCCACCTGATCTGTGATCCTTTCGCCATATCCAAATGGCGGACCCGATTACCTTTTCGCCATGTCAAACTTGTTGTCCCTACACCCCTTCTGCCAAAGTAACCTCTCGCTATCACTTTTCCCACAATACAATGTTTCCATCTAGCACTCCTACCACCACATCAATATACCGTTGTTAATTAATGTTGTCTACTCCAGCCACAACGGACCTGCTCCATTGTAACGGTAAACATGTTTTTCTATATAACACGCCAAAACCTGTTACGTCGCCTCATTTCTTCGTTTCATGATAATAGGTAATCAATAGTTCCAATGCATAATCAACCAAATCGATTCTACCTAGCACCCAACCAGTGATCCACGGCATCTCTGTGACCAATCAAAATAACCAGTCACCTGCAACCCAGTACCTAGCCTTCAATTTGCATCCTAACACCAGATTCACCTATTTTTCCAGGGTAAATCTAAATTCCCTTATTTCTCCTCTTCTATCATGGCACCTAATGAAAATCTAAATCCTCTTATGACAACCCTATACTGTCCCCTACCATAGACCTAGATCACCAACCATTAGTGGACCAACAATACAAGATTGTTGAAACCAATTGCGATTTTGACCTATATGAGCTTCAGAGTTGGTTGAAGAAAAAGTATCTTCACCTTAGTGATGAATTGGGTCTTTTGGAATCTTCCCTACCCCAATTCATCTTCCCATAGCCAAAGGGAAATTGTGTCCCATAATAGTGACATCCTTTTCAACATCACTATAGAAACCATCTCTCAGATGCTATAATTGCCAAATTATGACTCCCTGTATCCATTTTCAGTAGATTCACTCATGGAATTCTACAAAAACCTGATCTTCCCACAGAGAACCAAGATTTTTGAGATTTTTCTCCTAGAGGATGCCCAATTACTTACAAAAAATCTCCCCTACTCATCCTCTATGTTCCCCAAGACGACTAAACAAGTAATTGCAATTATTTCATGTATACTTGGCTATAAATCGGATCAGTGGGTTGATGAGGCCATTGTTGGTTTCCTATGAGTCCTTACAACTAGTGAGAAACCCCTTATTTTCAATTACAGTAAGTTCATTGCGGAGTCAAATCATGACCAGCTCCTCAAGTTCTCTATTGAAGGGACTTTTAAGTATTCTTCATTGTTGGTGTATTTATTTCTTTACCATCAAGAAGATAGGTTTTCTTTCCCTCTACAAAAACTAGATGGTTAGAGTAATTTGTAGTCTGTGATCCTTTGGACCTCTATGGTGAGGAAAAAATCCACCGAGTACACCTTCTTTGATTATATTGATCTATTCCTACATACAGTTGTCAGCGTACTAAATAGTGATGTAGAGCCTAGGATAGGACCATAAATACAAAGAATTTTGTATCTCAGTGAGCAGACTAAAACAAGGGATTGGTATTCATACAAAAATTATACAGAAATCAGAGTTTATGGGTGCAATTTTCCACCCCACAAGCTTCCTATGTTTGTTGCCATGAGAATATTATCATTGGTAGGTGGTACATATGGATAATTTACATTTTTTTATAGCAAAGAAGAAGTCCTAGTTCAATATCAAGGCACAGGTGGGACCATTTATTTGTAACACTGGGGAAGTCAATAAAGAGGCAGATTCACTCCTTAAACAAATGAACTTCAAATTGAGCTTTACCTTGTCATATGACCCTTTTGGAATCATATCCAAGCTGGGAGTGGAACAAAAAACCACTCCCTACACTCACACTCCAAGACCAGAGATAGAGAAGTTCATGAATCAATGTCAACGGGAGGAGAATACACTACAGGAGGCAGAAGAATGGGTCATATCTACAACAACCTCACAGACTCCAGTACCTCAAGAGAAAAAAGACAAGAGACTAAGGGAGGAGGTTTCCCCATCCGTGACAGAGATTGGAGTCGAAGAAAAAGAAGCACAAGACTAGTTCTGAACCAGTTTTTTAACAGGAGATGAAGGGCAGACCACCATAGTCCTGACAAACCATCATGCTTCTATAAGAGGAGAAGATATCTTCATAGGATCTCTAGCTTCCTCAACTTCCCAAGATCCCCCAAATACATCCTAGACATCAAAATTGGTTTAGGACCAAGATGAACCAAATATCTTATCGAAATATAGAGAAATTATGAAGAAGAATGAGTAGCTCAAGGCATCCACATACACCCAATTCTAGAAGCAAATAGCCTCTTCACAGCAAAGGCTTCTTTCAACCTTTGATACAAAAAAGGGGAAAATGCAAATTGCATTTCTTCAAGTATAGATTCCATTTCCAAAGACTCCAGTTGATTACAAGAAATATGTTTTTTCCTTTGATGTTGAGCAAATTCACCCCATTGACCAAATAGACCTGCCTAAACAAATTGGAGAAATGTTATACTCTACCTTGAAAAGCACTTCCATGACATCTTCCAAATTGCAAGCCCCTTACTCAGCAACATACAATCGCAGTTAAAGCTTGAAAAGATTTCATCTTTGGCTAAGGACAGCAGGATCAAATCATTGGAGGACCTGGTAATTAAACTGGGGTATGATCCAAAAGATGTAAAAGTAGCAAAAGAGCTTGTAGGGAGGAAAAATTCAGACATAGCAGCATTAAGGAAACAAATCAAACTTCCCTCCACTAAGGATCCCCAAGCTAAGGAATTCGGGGAGCTAGAAAAAGAAAAAGAGAACATGTTCAAGATAATAATTGAACAAAGCAACCAGATTAAGGATATGGAAGTGAAGATGGAAAAATTGCTCAAGGAAAAGGAGAAGTCATTGTAGCTATCTCTAGTGCCTCTAACAACAATCTCTATTTCAGTATCAACAACAGAAGGAGCAACTACATCGACCATAGCACCAACACAAAGTATAGATTCTCCAAATGATTTAGTTAAGGCCATGGAAGACATGTCCAGTCAAGGGTAGGAAATTGAAAAGTTAAAGGCTCAACTCAAACCTCTATAGGATCATAAACTACATATAGACATTTCATACGTAGCAGAGTTGTAGAAAACTCTCAGGCTCACTCTAAAGATTGAACAGTTAGAAAGTGAGTCAGTCATGGCCCAGACTTTGGCATAGGTAAAGGAGACCATATGGATAGAGATTAATGAGGCCATCAATGAAATATGGCCCTCAACTCAAATTATATTTGAACAACAAGAGTTGATTAGGAATCAAAAGAAGTAGTTGTAGAGATAAAATCATACTTGGGACATAAGCCTGGAGAAGCTATAACATTGATAAGGATCTTAAGTTCAAAAACCAAGGAGTTAGAAGAATTAGAAGTTGCAGATAGAACAAAAATAATTTTAGAGGTGAGAGGTTCATGACTAAGAGGAGCCTGATGCTACAATTAGAAAATAAATGTCACAACATGGATTCTAGTGTCCAGAAATTTCATAGAAAGTTTAATGCACTTAATATAAAAGGAATTTGAGGACTGATAGGAAATGGAGACCCATTGATCAATTTAAAGGACTACTACCATGATCTATACACTATTGCCCAAGATAATCAAAGTTTGTAGGCATTAAAGGAATCATCACAGGGAAGGATTTTCTGTAGGCTATAGAGTTTGAGTTATTCATCAAGCACGAGATCAAGCACTTTTTTTTCACCAAGCCTACTTTTCAAAACTATACTGAGGTAGATGAGACTTACATGAAGTTAATAAAGTTTTCTATCCCAAGTGAAGAGAGTTGGGATAAATTATGTGAACTGATGGAGTAAAATAGTTTCACCTCCAACAGCAAGATAGAAGGACAACACTTCTTCTGGCCCAATCATCAACAACCACCCTTGAGGACAATGCCAACAGCCATAACAGTTTCATATATCCTATAATTTTGTTCTATTTTTGTAAAAAATCTATAAGATATTTTGTAGTAAATCTTGATATTTTATGCAAAATATTTAGATAGAATTTGTATAAATACTTCAAAATTTGAAGCATTGATGTTGGGACTCTTACTGGGAAAGACTACCATTCATTGTAAAGTTGTTTATTGAGCTCAAGTGGGCATTTGCACTAATACAAGAAAGTTGTTATAGGATTCATGTGTCATAGTTGTGTGGTGAATTTCTTCTTATTGTAATCTTGTCTTTTCTCTATTTTCATATGTCTTTCATTCATTTATTGTTTTTAAGAAGATTAAGTACATAACTTTTTTCAACACACTATGTTCTGGTTTAATGCAATAATCAATGTTTTCCACTAATGTTTAAATATAGAATTCAGGTAACAATGCTCTATATTTGAAGTGATTCTTAACCTTTTATTCCCTCTCCATTTTATAAACCACAAATATCCAACAACATGGATATCTTTCCTTGTTACACTTAAGCTTGATATTTCTATAAATTGATCACTCTAAGCCCCTTTTACTCCATTGCCCGATGGCTTTCCTTGTTGTTCCAACCAAAAACTTTTAAAAACCAAACCCTGAACTTTCACATCTAGCCTAAAATCCTACAAAGAAAACCAAGCTAAATCTGATAAAGAGATCCCTCTCTGAGTTTAGAAGGGCTAGCTTCTAAACTTAAAAGTGGTTTTGGGTTACCTTTGCAATTTATTTTACAGCCTTAAGAAATTACGGAGTGCTAACACATTTTTTATCCTTCTTGCATAAATAGTTGAGTATTTAAATACTTCTAACTTCCTGATGAATATGTGATAAGAAAATCCTTCATGAGGATCATCTAGATGCTAAATGGTGGAGAAAAAAAGAGTTAGTGAAGGAAGAGAAATCCAGAGTAGTATGCAAGCTCTACAACTACCAATAACAAAATGTATATGTTATCTGAGTTCTACAAGTTGCTAAAGGTATATTAATATTACAAGCCTTGTATAGTATATTGTTACAGTCTTATGATTTAGCTGAAATGTTGGTTCATACATGTTAGTCACATACATATGAAAGTAAGTTTGATACATGTGATATATTGGTACACTTTATAGTAACATGTAGTATGACTTAAATAACCTTGGTATTCGAAAAGTAACTTACATGTGAATATATTAGACAATGCTTGTCATGTGAACATGATGAATATCCTAATTTTATGAAGCGGGTTAGAAACATTGACTTTGATATTGCTGATTGTGCTTGTAATAAGTATGCAATAGGGTGGTTGTAATTGACGGTCTCTTAAGGTTTTGATAAACCATATCTCCTATGATGACTTGATAAGATATCAAATTTGACAATATAGCAAATGGATGCCATGACTTGATGAAAATAATTGTATAACAGATGCAATATTATATGACACTAATGCTAGATGAGTTACTAATGACATATGCATATATGGCAGTGAAGCCAAATTGAATAGCTAATTATGACCTATCATGACAATGATATATTTTGACTCGTATGAAAGTCCTAACAAATGTGTTTATGCCCTGAACAATAAATATCTTGATGCGTGGCATTAGCATGATAGAAAATATTGATGACGATTGAATAGGCTTCCCATTTAGAGGGAGAGACCCTTGATGAGATCCTAGCACCTATTATTATTTATAGATGATTAGAAGTCCCTTGATTCCAGAATGAATAAAGTCTTTTGAACATGGACTGATGATCGTTTGATGTTGTTGAAGGTATGTTTTTGTTAATTAAATTTATATGCTAACAGTTTATTGTTGGTAGGTGTAATATCCCTCCTTTAATAATAAATAATAAATAATAAATAATAATAATAAATAATTAATAATAATAATAATAATAAATATAATAATAATAATAAATAATAAAATAATCAATAAATCACTTAATAAAAAATAATAAAATAATAAATCATAAATGATATTTTAAAATATACAAGAAATAAATAAAAATAATAAAGATAGTAATAACCATATTTAAGCTTTTAAATAAGAATTAAATAGAAATAAAAGAAGAAAAATTATCAAAAAGAAGAAATAAAACAAGAAAGCTAAAAATCAAAAGAAAAGTAAAGAATAAAACAAGAAAAAAGGTTGCATGCAGACACATGGAGTGTGTGCATGTGGTTCCCCTTCCAATGTTTTGTTCTATTTAATAGATGGTGATGAGGATGGAAGGTATCCATCATTCCGAGATTCTATCTGTCATTCTCTTGGGAGAATGGTATACTAAGACTCAGGAGCACTGGCAGTAGTCGTTGATTGAGGGCTCGGGGGTGGCCAATTGTGCAGGAGAAAAACGGGAATTTTCTTTTAGTGCATGTGTATGTACATATTTGATTAATGAAATAGAATTTCATATATCTATTTTGGGGTTGTTACAGTAGGATTGGTTTACCCCAATCTGCCAGGTTCCACCTCTTGAAGAAAAGGACTTTAGAGGAAGTTTATTGGAAGAAATAGACATTTTGGATTGCATTAATGGATTATTTTTGGTAGATCTAGTGGATCCTTATATTTCATGCACCACGAGCTAGATAAAATCCAGACATACATATATATCTAGGACAAAGACATCTTCATGGATTGAGAAAATGTTGTATGAGACAAGCTTAGGCTTGTGGTTGTCACCTCCCTATGTGAAAGGGAGAAAGGATGAACATGGTAATAATTTATTTATGTGATGCTTTTTCTCTAACACAATATTTGATTTGATGAACAGGAAATGAGAGGATTGTTGCTCGAAAGTCATACATAAGGTAGTGTGGTTGAACTCTTCAGTGAGTTGTCTGAGTTAGTACCATATATGAGCACTTTTATATGTTTTTTATCTTTACATAGTAGCTTGGATTGATGGATGTGACCCTCCTGGGTAAGGTTCCCAGTTGATCGAGGACATTGAGCTATGCTCTTCCCCCTGTCTGAGCGCCCGGGATGAGGAGTTGAGCCTTAGAGCTAACGAGGTTGAGGGAACTTTAGATAGTATTGAAAGAGTATACCCCAGTTGGCATCTAGTTTCCCACCCATCTGGCTAATGGGTGTTGGTTGCTTGAGTTAGGTGTGATCCTTGGCATTTATGGTAAGTGGCATCCCACTCAAGCTAGAGATGCAAGTGCTCTACCACTAACTCTTAAGGGCCAGGTTGGGAAGATCAGCGGACGATAGGATAGGTGTGATCATTACATCTCATGGTTAGTGATATCCCTCTTATTGCCATCGAGAAATGGGATAGGTGTGATCCTTACCTCTCATGGTAAGTGGCATCCCTCCTATTGCTTGTGGATTCCCAGGTGGTAGTAGTGGCTCCCCACTAGAGATTCCCAGGTGGTAGCAGTGGCTCCTCGATGGCGATTCTTCCATGTGGTAGCAGAGGCTCCCCGTTTAATATATCCATTACTTATTAATATTTTTTAATAAATTAATATACTAATATCATTATTTAAATATTTATTTTCAAAAAACTAGTCGTTTATATATAGTTTGTCCTACTAATATTTTAATAATTAATTAAAATAATTTCATAATTTAAATATTATTTTTCAAAAACTAGCTGTTTAATATAGTTGTTACTTAATCATATTTGTTTTTAATATATTAATAAATTAATATCATAATTTAAATATCATTGTTCAAATATAGTCGTTACTTGAAATTATGTCTCTACATTGCTCTCTATTTAAGACTTTGTCATGGTCTGCCTCTTCATCTAGTCCTAATGATGAATCACACTTGTTGGTTCGAAACGCGTCGGCCAAAAATTTCTCTTATGTGATTTCTACTGAAAGACATTGCTTAAATTTTTAATTATTAAAAATTCCTAGAAAACCCTAATATGATTCCTTGAGACTCTAGATAATTCATAGCATGGTAATATAAATTTACCCTAGACTTAGAAAACACACACAAGACAGTTATTAATCACATTCCAACTTTGGAGGATGTGAGTGAAAAAACTCAATTAATTACATATCATTGAAAAGTTAAAATAATTATTTAATTAAAAAAACACTTTAGAGTGATGTTCTTGGTAACCATGTCCCAAGGGTTTAATTCTATTACACAAGTTCATCATGTTAGTGTCATTTTATACAATTCCCCATGGGGGTACGGAATTTGCATAGAGAGAGAAAATAGAAGAGAGAAGAGAGATAGAAGAAGGGGCATGAGTTTCCCTGCTAAACTTCTGAACTTGAAAGTTTTGACAAGTGCCTCATACATTTGGGCCATGGGGTCTTCATTCCTGCTAGATACAAATTAGTACATAACATAACCAAACATAGATCCATTATAGTTTGCAGCAAATTTATTAGATCTACCAGGGAATCTTAGCATATCTATAAACCAATAGTAAAATTATTATGGGTGCTTGAAGGAAAAAACACATGACAGTTTTTCTTCAAATCTAGAAATAGCAACAACATGTTTAAGGTTTAAAGACAGGTTAGATGGAGCTTGAAGCTTCCTATCCTAGAAGGAAAGAGCCACCTTGATTTTGAAGGATAATTACCTTTGAGATATGGTTAACAAAGTAATTCCTTTACCAACAGACCCGATGCAATTAGTGGCTCATTAAAAGAATGACATCAAAATCTATTTGGTAATCATGGATGTAATGGACCATTTGATCCCTCACTTGTATGAGAATAAATTGACCAAAGAGATGTTCAAGGCTCCAGTGGATTTATTCCATAGTGATAACATGAGTTGGAAGGTGACCTTGATGAATAAGCTCATATATGTGCAGATGTCAATATCTAACAATGTTACCAACTACCTGATCCAGGTGGATATTGTTGGCCATCTGCCAATTCCACTTGGACCCCCACCATTGTTTCTTTCAATTTTTCAGTTTCCTTAATTGTAACACAGTTTACTATTTTTAACAGTTTTTTAGGTCCTAAACTTTTCAAGCCGTTTTGAGGCCCTAAACGATGTTTTTTTGGCAATCTACCCAGTAATTTTCTAATAAAATTGTCTTTTCTGTCGTAGTCCTCAGAGAGATCTTTCTAACGAGGTATCATGCGCATCAAATGGAGATAATATGACCAAGTCGCAACCCCGAGAAGTTGGATGTACAACTAACCCCAAGGGGGGCCATAAATTCTTGGCATTACATCTCCTCGAGTTAGGGTTTTGGTTGTTTAGGGATTTCTCTTATCAATCAATAATAAAAAGGCCCTTGGGCCTCATTGTAACATAGTTTAGAGGCATGTAGCCACCACACCTCTTCTCAGAGATAGGCTACCATCGCCCGAGCTAGTCTTATTTTCATTGTGTTTGTAAGCATATTTTAGTATTTGATATTAATGAAATGAAGTATTATTTCTACTGCATCTTTGTATTTATGGTTATATCTGTAATTTGTTGCGCTAATGTTTAAATCCAGATCAGTGGCATCAGAGTGGTCTACTCTTTCTCTTTTTTTCTTTACATGTCCCCAACAAGGTCGGGATATAAGGAGTTAGGGCTCGAACTAGTCGAACCTTTGCAAGACTAGCCTCGCAAATCCTGACAGCCTGCCATGGTAGATGAAAAGGAAGAGGGGGTAGGAGATCTTATCAAAATCTTGCTCAAAGAAGCCCTTGAGCGACAAAGGAAAGCGATGATGGACAACTTTGTGCAGATCCTTTAGTGGCTACCCAAGGGTGACATATCTACTTCTGGCAGATACTATGGAAGCACCACACCCTTTAAGGTACAAGTTAACTTTGACATTCCCATATTTGAGGGTCAGATAGATGCAGACGTTGTAGATAAATGGTTAAATTTACTAGAAGGATATTTTTCTATTCATGATTTTTCCATTCGGGAAAAGATCACCTTTTTACTTCTCAAAGCAGCCCCCCACGTCAAGGACTAGTGGAAAACCTACTGTGAGCAAAATGATGAATGTACGAACTCACTGTTTTCAGCTGCACCCACTTGGAACTCATTCCAGGATGCCATCAAGGAGCAGTACTACCCTGTCAAGAGCTATGAGTATAAATACATAAAGTGGACAACGCTGCAATAGGGAAGGGACCAAGATGTGCCGAAGTTTACCAATGTTTTTCATACCCTTCGCACTAAGTTGGGTATCAAGGATTTTGAGAAGCATTTGGTTCTCAAGTACCGTAGCTGCCTACACAGGTACATCTAGGACGAGATGGAATTCCTGGACATCTCCTCACTCAGCACGACAAAAGGATATGCTGTCAAGATCGAGCAAAAGTTTAAATAAAAGAAGTGAGACTTTGGATCTACAAATCTGAAACAAGGGAAAGGTGCCCCCAAACCATAGAACAAAGGACAAAGCCAAGGTCGGGTGGCCCAAGACAACCTGCCAAAGCTGCAAGCAAATAACAACACTACGAAACCAAATAAGGACACGGGAAAGTGGTGTGAGTTCCATAAGAGCTCCACTCACAACACAAGTGAGTGTCGAGCAGGCAGTCACTAGTGGCCGAGCTAAAGGCTTCGAAATCAGATACATGTTTTGACTCTGAGTCAGAACCTAACAAGGGGAATGAGAAAAGGAAGCAGATTATCGATGTGGAGCCCAACGCCACTGTTTCCACCACGAAGATCCAGAAGGAGGAACCTGAAGATCCAGAGGAGGAAGAGCGCCTCTTCCACTCCCAGATGTGGGTAAAGGGTTCCCCGCTATAGTTCATTGTCGACAGCGGGAGCCAAAAGAACCTCATTTCAGTAGAATTCGTGAAGCGGATGGGCTTACCGACCACAGCACATCCACAACCATACACCATTGGGTGGCTTCACCAAGGACAGGATCTTCGCGTGAGCCAGCAATGCAACCTTCCATACAACATCAATCCCTTCACGGATGAGGTATTATGTGACGTTGCTCCCCTTGATGTTTGTGATGTATTATTAGGCCAACCATACTTACGGAACTAACATGTTGTGTATGAGTCAAGGCCTCGTGTTGTTATTGTTACTTTGGGAAATAAGTTGCACATGATACTGGAGCTCGCACCGTCTACCACCATCTCTTTGGTTGCAAAATAATGCAGTAAGCTCATTTCCAAAACCGGGAAAAAAAATTTCTTGATGATACGCCCTCAGGGAAAGAAGAAGATAGTGGCCACAACCTCCAGACAGGGCCCCTTCGCATGAAAACAATAGATAGATAAGGTCATGGAGGAGTTCGAGGACATCTTCACCTCCCATAGGGGTGCCTCTACACTATCAGGTCAAGCATTCCATCGATTTGACCCCATGTGTGCCACTACCCAATGGATAAATATATCGGTGCTCCGTTCTGGAGAACAACGAAATCAAAAGGTAGATTCAGGAGCTACTGCATAAAGGTCACATCTATCTGAGTTCATCGCCCTATGGGAGCCCGATCGTGTTGGTACAGAAGAAGGATGGGACTTGGAGACTCTGTGTTGACTATTGAGTGATGAACAAGATCACTGTCTGGAATAGGTACCCGATCCCAAGGATTGATAATCTTCTGGACCAACTGAAGGGGGGAAATATTTCAGCAAAATCAAATTCAAATCAAGATATCACAGGGTACCAATCGAACCCTCCGATGTGTGGAAGACTGCCTACAAAGCCAAAGAGGGCCTTTTCAAATGGTTGGTTATGCCTTTCAGGTTGACGAATGCTACTGCAACCTTCATGAGGCTAATGGATGACATATTGCGGTCATTCACCAACTCATTTGTAGTGGTATACTTGGATGACATCCTAATCTTTAGCCAGAGTTGGGAAGAGCACCTCCACCACATCCGACAGGTTTTGCAGACACTACGGCAACACAAGCTATGTGCCAATTTGGAGAAATGCACTTTTAGCATGACCTAGCTTTAGTAGCTAGGATACATTATTGATGAATGGGGTGCATGTCAATCCAACCAAGATCAAAGTCATCTGGGATTGGTCAGCTCCAACCACTCTAACAGAGCTCTACAACTTTATGGGTCTTGCCAATTTCTACCATAGGTTTGTGTTGGGATTCTCTCATATCACTTGGCCCTTGAATCAAGTCATCAAGGGAGGAGCGAAAGAAAATGATTTTAGTCTAAATCTCAACAGAAGGGATTCAAAGAGTTGAAACATCACCTCTGCTCTGCACCAGTTCTCACATTACGAGACTTGCAATAACTATTTGAAATCGAAACAAATGTCTCTAATTATGCTATTGGGGCATTCCTTACTCAACAGGGGCATCCAGTGGCATATCACAATGAGAAACTTTCAAACAGAGTCTGGAAGTATCCCACTTATGACAAAGAGATGTATTCCATTGTGCATGCCTACCAACAATGAAAGCATTACATTTTGGGGAAAGAAACGGTCATCCACACAAACCACTAGCCCTTGCAGTTCATATACACGCAAGGCAAGTTGCAGAATGATCACATCAGAAGTGGTCCACATACCTGCAACAGTTCCATTTGAATATCAATTATAAGAAGGGCAGCACCAATAATGTTGCAGATTGACTCAGCTAATCACCGATCATGGCGTTAACAACCGTTCTCAACTCTTGCAGGTATGAGACTTTTGATTGACCACTTCTCTACAAAAGCAACCTAGAATTCGGCCACACATACTAGATGCTCTTGGAGGGTCAGCAAGTTCCAGACTTTCACCTCCAGGATGCCCTATTATGCCACCTAGAACACCTTTGTGTTCCTTCAAGTGAGTGTGCCAAGATGATTTGGAAATCACACTACAGTGAGGCCATTGGGCATTTCATGGTCGAGAAAATGGTGGCAATATTGGAGAAGTATTTCTATTGGCTGAATCTTCGACAAGATGTCGGGAAGTACATCAGATCCTGCACTGCCTGCGTTATTTCCAAACCAACCATCAAGAAGCAAGGCCTCTATACTCGCTGGCTACCCCTCGTTGACCTTGGGAATCCATCTCCATGGATTACATGTCAGGCCTTCCTTCTACTAAGCATGGCAACGATTGTGTTTTTGTGGTCGTCAACAGATTCTTGAAGATGGCCATTATGGTTGTCTGCAAGAAGAATATCATAGCGGAAGCCACTTTTAAACTCTTTTTTGAACGTGTGGATACACTTTTGGATCCCACAGTCTATCATCTCAGATTGGGACAGTAGGTTCCTCAGTACATTTTCGTCCAGTCTCTGGTCAATGCTGGACGCCAAGCTCAATAGGTCCACAACTTTCCATCCCTGAACTAATGGCCAGATAGAGGTCGTCAACAGGATGATCATACACATTTTGCGCATGTACAACTCAAAGGATCCACGCACATGGGATGATAGCCTCCCCTATGTCCAGCATAGCTATAACCAATCTCTCCACAGCTCGATTGGCCACAACCCTTTTTAGGTGGGCTTGGGATTCCAACCACTATGTCCCATTGATGTGGCCATGCCATTTGCAGCTACTTAGGCAGCTTCGGCTCATGTCCAGTCCAAAATGGATAAGACAAATAGCTTCATTGAGCACATCCAAAATATCCGCTAGCAGGTCCACGACATTCTGGAGAAATAAAATGCCAAGTACAAGCAGCGATATTATCAACATTGGGTGCCACACAAGTTTTAGGTAGGTGACAAAGTCTAGCTGCATTTGCAAAAAGAACGCCTTACTGGAGCCTATCGAAAACTCAGACCACTCCAATATGGTCCTTACACCATTACCAAGGCCGTGGGAGACAATGTATTTGAGCTCAGCATTTCCCCATTCCTTTGCCTACACTCAGTGTTCAATATAGACCCCCTTTGACCATACTTCCCACCATTGCTAGACACATCAGACATTGCAGAACATCTCACACCTACAGAGTTAAATCCATATTGCATGGAACAAGCCACAAATGATCAGATCATGGACATGCAGATCAAGCAAGTCTAACGCTTCCAGAAGTATTATTTAGTTCTCAGCTCATCTTGGTTTCACACTAACTTGATTGTAAGATGTAGCATTTTCCAAACCCTTGGTCGATTGAAACACATTCCAAGCCAAGGCAACACAGTTGTTTCGATTGGGGTTGAGGAGTATATAGGTGCATAAGCAGTATAGTCGTCAGAGTCTTAGATTCATCTCTAGTGCTGCTCCACTGCCAGCTGGCCTGGACAGTACCCTGGTGGAGTCACATAGGAACCCCAGCATATCTCCGCTACCAGCGAGCCTGGTCGGTACCCTGACAGAGTTACTTGTATCACCTCCCTACGCGAAGCCTTTCTCTTCTTTTGCCTTATTAATTTTTCATTTTGAATTTTTTGACTTTTCATTTTTCATTTTTCACTATGCATAGCACTTACTCATTTCAGAAGCGGAAGAGGGATCCTGACTTATTGAGAGCAAAAGAGGTTGTTCCAGTACAGAAGTAGTTTATCGTAACTATGATGTGCCTGTTAAGGTTTTCCCCCTCACCTTACTCTACTTGACTGGGTTGACAAGGGTTAACCCAAAAACAACCGACCAGATAAGGTGACACTAATTACCATGCAAGCATTTTGTTTTCACCAAGGTTCACCTCGAACAATACATATTTTCCTTCGACGTATCACATTCTAAGAGTAACAAGCTCATCATACAGAGGCAAGATGACATATAACCAAGTAGTAATAGTTGTACAAGCCCTCTTTTACTTTACCCAGTTTGCTTCAAGATTCATACATGGCTTCATGCAAAACTAGCCTACGAGCGAAACAAGCGACTAACAAACAACAAAGAAAAGCAAGAGCAAAACAAAAAGTGAAAGAAAAGAAAGTAAGAAAATAAGCAAGCAATCAAACAAGTAGACAAAGCACATAAAAAAACAAGCATGCAAGCAAACAACTGAAAGAAAACACTACTCCTACTCCTACACTAAACGTGCATGGGCCTGATCACATCAAGTGATACTTCCAATGCAGCCACCGGCGCATTGGTAGACCCACGTTGGTGAAGGCTTGGTCCATGAGCAACCGAGTTGCGTGAACCATCAAGCAAGAAATATATAACAATGAAGACAGCCACACTTCATGTTTCAAAGTGCCCACGGGACATAAGTGAGTGCAAGTGCATGACAGACAATCCATGGTCTTAGCATGGTGTTGGGTGACACTATGTGCAACTTTGAAGCACAAGCACACTCTTGACTGTGACATGCAAGCAAATGAAAGAAACAAAGATAACTTATGTCGCAAATGAGTGCTTGCAATGTAAGACTCCTCCAATGCATGAGCAATGGGATCGTGTAGTTTGAGTGGAGGAAGTGTGATCTGTGAGTGAGATGGATCTTCAATGCATATAGATGAGTGATGAGGAGCCTTGGGTGATTGAACAATTTCATGACCATAAGTGAGACTAACCCCAAGAGAGAGAGGGCTTGACATAACCATCAACTAGGACTGAAGTGCCTCGACTGTCTTGGGTGTCTCTGCTTCATCATCATGTAGATCATCATAAACCGATGGCTTCAAAAGATCAACTGCGATAGAGTCATGATCGTGATAAAAATTTGAAGTAAACGAATCATGACCACCATGATCAGAAAAATCAATGAATTCTTCGGCATCCTCGTGATCAGATAAGACAAACAGAGGGTAGATGAAAAGCAAACAAACTCATCCTCTGTGTCTCTGGAAAAGACAGATGAAATATCAAGTGGATCTTCAATGAGTAACTTATCCTCTCAGTTGTTGAATGATGGACCAACATCTGGTGAGTCCTGCGAGTGATGAACAATGGGTGCATCCGTGGATGAAGACACACATGCAAAATCATGGATGGCAGGTTCACCAAAAAGGTTAGGAAAGAACGGAGGGGGTTCGGATGGAAGGGAGTCATCCTTTTTCGAGTGTTAATGTTCAGGCTCCCACTCATACTCTTCATGAATAACAGCGCATGTTGGTTTTGCAACACCAACTCTATCAATGGGTTGTTCCTCATTCACAAGTGAAGAGTCGGGAATGGACAAACATAAGGCAACATCATTCAGAGGAACACCCAAGTGCACAAACAAAGGTCGTAGACAAGCATGCATATGAGAACTCGAAGGACCCACAACCAAATCTATGCGAAAATTGAGTGAAGTGATGTTGGGAGAGTGTGAAGGATGAACAGGTGTGTCAGTATCTCTTCAGCATCACATGGCAGTGGTGGAGCTATTGAATGAGAGGAAGGTGGACAATCAGTTGAGACGGTGTCCGCATCCACATGAGATTGCGCAACTCCATCAATGAAGAATGTTGAGTGAGGCTTGATTTCAAACTTTCTATTGGGATGGACAGATTTCTTAAGGCAATACTCGAACTGGTCCCAAAGAGAAGCAAATTTCATCTGGCTCCTCGGAGCTTGAAACTGCAAGTCATGGAAGCACTGCCAAAAATAAATAACTGATACATGCGGAGCCCTCCATTGTTGTAACAGTTTCCAGTCAAGATGGTTTGGATCAAAATGATAGAATGTGTCTTCAATGAGATCATAGAAGTGCTCAAATGAGTGCACAGTGTCAACCGATAGGTTGAGCACCCAACGAAATGGAGATTCACGAAGTTTGTATGCAAGCAGTAAACCGGCTTGTTCATGAGAAAACTCATCTTCCTCATGAAGCACGGAAAGAAAGTTATGTAAGTGCTCAGGACAGGCCACTTCACCTTCACCATCATACGTGTGAGTGGACAAGAGATTGAAAAGCTTCCCCATGATGGAGACATATTCACAATTCAAAAAATACCTCGAGGGAAAAAGAGTGCAAGACACCATGAAAGATGTGAAAAGGTTAAAAACTAGATGAGAGGACACAACTTGTCATCAGGTCCTCCTTCTAGCACCAGAAATGTTAACGGTGTTGGACCCACTAACATGTCAAGGGGATCTCCCCGGTTAGAAGTCCCAATTATACCTCAGACCGTTTGGTGTAGGAGTCCCAATAGTGGGTTGTAAGGTAATGCCTTGACCGCGATGTTGCACAGAGGCAAGTAAGATAACTTTGTCAGTAGCAAGGGTGTGACCACTGCAGTGAGTCAGGGAAGATGCATGAAAGGTTCTAACACAAAGGGGGTGAGATGAGTGCGTCCCTTTGCAACCTATATCAGTACTTAGCTGGGAAGGGAACACACGAGCACAGATGCATCACAAGTTGGAAAGCAGAACAGTGAACAATCCAAATAGATGGTTAAACCAACAACACGTTTCCAACAAGATTCTTATAATTGCATATGAATCAATTCATACACAAATACGTAAGTTAAACAACATATATCATTAAGGCAACCGAAACAGTCCAATTACAATAACAACATATGCATGAAAATATGTTGCCTCTTATTATATAAATAAGTGTAAGTTCCAATGATACAATACATCTCTGTAAACCTACTAGCCCCATCAGTGAAATGTTACATCCACATCCGCGTGCCCCTCCAAAGAGATGTACTAACTCCATGCAGTGGAGAATCCAAGGCGCGTTACAATATTGTCCAAGCTTTCTTCAAGGTAGTCTTAATAGAAACTTGGCTGACCAAAATCCTATACAATGAGTTATGAGGGACTATTTATAGCAAAGAGTGGGGTAACCCTTGACATTACCCTTTGTGACCATTCAACTACCCTCATGACTCTTCACCTATTCTATGACTCTTACATCCACTATTGAGACTTGACTTACACTTGACATGACTCAACATTACAATGCACATGTACCCATGTGAACAATGTCTTGAACAAGCCAAACTAGATATCATTCTAAGTTAGACAACTATAGAAGTCCAACTTCTCGACATCCTCATGCTGATCAACAGTAACATATTGATGGCAAGATTGGTAGCCCTTGATAGTGTCCATGTGTTCTGCTGTGACATCTATCTGAAACTTGAACCTTGCCTCCATAGCATCCGGGTACACTGCTCGGGCTCCTCTATCCAACTCGTCTGAAAGCATGTCCATCATTGTCTTCAATGTCGTCATACCAGCAACATACTTGCGCATGATGTCTGCACTGATAGGCAAGTCTGGGCTGGTGGTGGTGTTCATCAAATCATCGAAGTACGAGTCAAGCTCCTATTAGACCTGCTTCTTTATCTTCACATGGGTGAGAGTCCCAAGTGATGGGATCGCATGTGTGTGCACCACAACATCCATGCTCTTGAATACTTGTTCATTGGAAGCTTGTATGCTAGTGATGAGTTGTGGTGGGTCGTCATAGTGTTATAGACATATTTGGGCACTGCAACCCCAATCATATATGTCGATAAACCAAGGGCTCTTTGACCTCTAAAAGTGTTGTTTCATACCCTAAAGGATCATGGTCAACTGATTACATCATTTCCCAGAAGTTCCACTTGAAAAACCACTCATAACTGGCCAAAACTGGACCATACTGACTGCTCCATGGTCAAGTTGTGATGCATACTAATTGCTACACTAGCCAGGTGCGATACATACTGAAAGAGCCTTCTGTGGGGTGCGATGAGTGAGAAGAGACAAATGGCAAAGACAATTTGCTAAGTGGATGCTCATGGAATCTTCTATAAACTTCTCCTATAACACTGGCCTCTCTGAATTCGCCCAAGGATGAGTAAGAGATCAAAGAAATCTCCAAGTGGAACCAAGAACTATCAGTGGAATGACACTAATCAAAAACCCAGAGCTGACTCACCCCCTTGCAAGACATCTATATATGGATCCCTCATGTAAGAGATCTGGAGGGTGGAATTTTGTATTTTGCAAGGAAGTGCTATTGGTTTCTCTTTGAGAAGGAACATTGTATTATTGGGTGATGTTGCTTTTCATGAGGTGAAAAGGGCTTTGATGCTAGGAGGATGATGTTGGATCAGACAGCTGGGTTGTAATCCTCTCTTCTACTATTAATAATTTTTTTTGAGTTTTCCTCCATATATTCGTGTATTTGTGAATCTTGTTATTTGTGAATGCAATTGTATGGTCAATGTATTTCTGATTCTGCATTGTTTATGGTATTATAGATCGAGATGCTTTGATGGTGTTTTGTTGCTTCGCCTCTACAGGTATTCTCTAAAGCGAGACAAATAGGAGAGAAGTGGCAAACTCTATCGAGGGAGAGAGGAAACAAGCAAGGAGCCAAGTGGAAGATTCAGGTTGGTACTCTTTGCTTCTCTCTTATCTATCATACATAAAGGAAATCACAATTTTCTTTGTTGTTTGTTACTAAGATAGCTACCTGCCTTAGTGGGACTAGCAGATCAAAAAGACACTAGTTTTCCCAGAAACAAAATGGCGACTCTGCTGGGGAGCGAATAGCTTGTTTGTTTGTTATTGTTCTTTGCTTTATAAACTACAGACAGAGCCTAAAGTTAGTCAGCTAGCCTTCGAACTGCACTTGCTATGCAAGTGCAAAGTATATGAATGCTACTTCAGTCAATCTCTGGGTTGGTTTATGAATTGAACATCTGACTTGCAAACATCCTAAGCTCCCTTGTGGTAGCTCAATAACCTCCTAAGATCATACCCCTGTACTTTTTTTTACTGTCTATCATAGCTTGGCTGAAATAACTGAACTTAGCTACAAATTTTGAGCAAAAACCAAACTCAGTTTCGCTCCCTAGCCCATCGCACTGTCTGTAACTGGCGGCCTGTATGCATCACACCTCCCGTGTGTTGCAAGTGAGATGAATCCCTATTTCCCTTAAGGACATGTGCAATGATTGAGTGATACTATTTCTCTCTTTAGAACTTGGTTTTTCCTCCTTGTTTTCAGCTCTATTCAGTAGTTTTGCTACATATGATTAGTATCTCATTGTTGAAGCCTTCTTCCTTTACATTATTCAGCCTCCATTGATTAGGGTTTGTAAATGTTTTTATGTACTTTTCATCATTTACAGTCCTTCTTTGTCAAGAGTAGCTTAATAGAATTGTCATTTTTTTATTCAAAAGTGTCGTAATTGTCATTTTGGGTCAAGAAGAAGAGTGTTGTAAAGTCTTCCTCCTCTAGATAATCGATTGTACTTTTGTCATTGTATTTGATTTGAATTGTCAATATTTGAAGTGTCGAAAGTAGTTTTCCATTCGAAATCGAAAGTGTCATTTTAGTCTTCCTTTCATTTTCAAAAGAAATTATTGAAGTGTCGCTTTGAAGAAAATAGTTCAGATCTATACTTAGTTTTCCTTTTTGGCATTCTCACATTAAGAAAACGGAAAAACAAATACATGCATGTGCATTTGCATTTAGACTGCATGTGAAAAATGATTTAGGAAAAGTGCCTTTAGTGTGTGCTCTTTGTTCTCTATTGAAAGAATCTTAATCTTCTTTCCTTAGTAGCTAGGATTTGCATTGCTAAAAGAAAATAAATGATTGTTTATCATTTTAGTTTCCATATTTAGGAATTTTACATCTACATCATGCGGTGAACCTTGAAAGACAAACTTCTAAAAAGATCAACTCTAAAATAAATCTCAATGAACATAAAAGCGCTTTGGAACCTAACACAACACATCTAGAAGTCTAAGCTAGAGATGTGTTCCGGCGTCATAAAACCTGGTAACTATTGGTTTCATTGAAGGTTGGGTGATTCATCATCTTTGAAACGACAAGTGCCAGTACGGACTTGTGCTCCCCGTAACGTCGAGTATATATTGGGAGACCACAATAGGCTGATATCCTTTATCCATAGGAAGCCATGTCTGTCGCCCTATCGATCGCAATGCACTAAACACAACATTCAGGAAGACTAACTGTCATACGTAAAGTCCTTAGTAATTTCTCTTTAATTTACCACCAAGGTGTATATTGCAGTTTTGTGATTGGTTTGGTAATCCCTCTATCTAGATTTCCAGAGTAGTCACTTTCGTTCCTTTTCAACTCCTTAAAAGAAAAGGTCCATCTGAGCACTTGTCACTTTGAGCTCATTAAAAATCGAAGGCAACTAGAGTCATCTTTAGCTTTTTCTCGACTCTTAAAAATTGAAAAAACAAAGTTGTGTCAAAGCATCATAAAATTTATTTAATTCGGAATAACATCCTTGTTCCTTCGTTGATCTTAGGTTGAGGTAATGGAGTCCACCAATCAAGGAATTCCCCTTGGGGGGAATCCTAGTCCTTTCTCTTCTTGGGGAGATATTGGTGCTCCATATATGGCTACGTTGTCCCTTCCGGGAATCACAATTGTCCTACCAGTATGGTTATTCTCAACCTTTGTCATTCAAAACACTGTAATTCCTCAGCAATCGAATCAGCAACCAGATGATACTGAAGTTTTCCCTTCACCTTCTACTTCGTTTATTTCTTCCTCTTCACTTGGTGAAACTAGTGATACTAAAAGCCAAGTAGCTGAGAAAAAGAAGAAAGGGAAGGGGAATAAGAAGAAGATGTCAGTCAAGCAAGGGGGCAACCATGCATCATCTGGCGAAAATCCGCACACCGAACTTTCCAAACGCAGATCTCCATGCATAATTTGCAAAGGAAACCATCTTCATTGAGATTGTCCTTGCATTCCACAGATCTTGAGAGAATGGTCTCCCCATTCACACTGTCCGGTGTCATCAACCTCTGGCAATCAGGTTGACAACACACCATTAACTAGTGAAAATGAAATCAATGGACAAAAAGGAAAGTTCAGATTTCCATGTAGGTTGTGTGAAGGCGATCATGCTCTTCACCGTTGTCCTTTTCCGAATGAAGCCAAAAGTTTCTTGGATAGCCGTCCTACTTCACCACAACGACTTCTATTTAGATAGAAGAAGCTATTACCAAGTCCATCGCTAGTTGGAAATCCGACTGACATAACTCAATCATCAGCCGAAACGCCTATCGTCGAAATTAAAACTTCTGAGTCTGTACCGGAGCAAAGTCAATAGGTCGAGATGGCAGTCGACGCAGTCTTGTCGTCACAAGATCTACCTTCAAATGATACAATTTCCAAAGAGAATGAGAACGACGCCATTCAAATTCTTTTTGTCAATACAAATTCTGATGAACTTGGGGGAAATCCACCCGTTTCTTTACAACAGGAGGAAAGTTCCCCAGTTCAGGAGGTTCATCCAGCCGTTTATCCGATGCCTCCTCCGAGCAGTCTAGCCGTTTCCTTCGATTGGAATCAACTAGCAAGACCCCACCTTCCATCTAGTGTACCATTCTAGATCATAGTACAAGTGTACAAAATGATTGTGTCTGGAACTATCATAGATGAAGGGGCTTCAGTGAGTATCCTTTCCTCAACTGCTTGGAAAGTGCTTGGTTCACCATCGCTTCTGCCTGAGACACAAAATTTGTCAGGCTTTAACAAAGGAACCAGTCGACCGTTAGGGATCCTTCCGAAGTTACCAATAAATTTGAAAAGGAAAATCGTTCACTTGAACGTGATGGTAGTCCAAGGGCCATTAGATTACAATCTACTCCTTGGGCATGACTATGTTTATAACATGGAAGCTATTGTTTCCACACTCTTCCGAGTGATGTGTTTCCCACATGAAAGAAAAATGGTACAGCTTATCAACCAGCTTCCATTTCCCGGTTCAAAGATAGCTACAAGTCAAGCACCATCCCTGAATGGTCTCTTTGCGTCAAGAATGTCTCTTCAACCTTCATTTCATCCACCTAATTACCGCGGGTAGTCCGGTGAATGTAACGAAGCTTAGGGGGCATGCACCCTAGTCTGCTTCAGCAGACGAACCCAGCTGAAAAGATAGATTTCCTTGTAGGTTGTATGATTGCTCTGAAACACCATTTCCTTGTAGGATTTGGGATCGATCTGAAACATTTATTTCCTCGTAGGTTATGTGATTGGAAGCTCACACCATTCACCTTTGTCTATGGGCAGAGCCAAGGAAGTGTTTTTGTCTAGCCACAGATAGAAACGATCTTGCCTCACCGCAAGGAATTCCATATGGTAACCTAGAAACTCTCCTTTTCTTCATACCTGGGGGCATGCAACCCTTTTTATGCAAGCAAAAGACAATCAGTTTCATTTTTTAGCTTTTTAGTGTCAACTTCTTAGGTTAGGCACTTGGTCCAGCAATGTCTGTGCACAAAACGGATCAAAGGAAGGATTTTGCCTCGGGAAAGGACAAAACCATCCTACCTAACCTGAATAGTTCCTTAGTTTGGTTGTTTCTAGCCTACATGAAAAGGCAATGAGCAAAGTTTCGCATGGTGCAAGCTCGCTAAAAAATGAACCTACTAATCAGAGACATCTTTAAACGACTGGCATGAGCAATGTTTCTGCAATGTTCAATCTCGTTAAAAAATAAACCTGCTCACAAGCAATGTTTCCGCAAGGTTCAAGCTTGTTAAAAAATAAACCCGCCACTGAGCACATGTTGGCACAAGGTTCAATCTCATTAAAAAATAAACCCGCCTTCAGTAAACGACCTCTGTGATTGCCATGCTATCAACCTTTTGAACCTTGGTTGTGTTCTTCCATCACCTCCATTCTTCTGACCGATCATGCGCTTCCACTTGATTGTTTACCCTTTTGAGGAACAATTGCGACAAGTGATTCTGTTAGCCACCGTCTTCACACTGTCATGTTTTGAGAAGTTTCAAACTTACCTGGAACCAGCTGCTACCCGAAAGCATCACTTGTTCCTCAAAAACGAGTTTCTTTTAAGCTCTTTTTAGACTTGTTAAATATGAAAAGATTGTCGAGCTATTGGCCTTTCCAACTCATTAAAGTAAAGGGAAGCGCCATCCCTCCTGTACATTTTAATCTTTTGGAACTAGAGGGATCATCAAACAAAATATCAAGTGCTTGTATGTTTCAGCTCGCTAAAACGATTGAAAAGTCATCCCTTTCATATTATTTTATACTTTTTCAGACTTAAGGGATTATGCTACGAAAAAGGACTGTTGGAGTTTCCTTTTCATCCATTTTCAAACTCTCTAAACATGAAAATGACCGAGTTATCTTTGTCGTTAAACTCGTTAAAATAATAGCAATAAACTTGTCCACCCAGACAAGAACGAGTTTCACTGTCGTTAGGCTTGCTAAAACATAGTGACAGGTTTGCCCAAAGGACAAATTATAGAACAAGCATATATTATCCTCCTCAAGCTTGACAAAAATAAAGAGGTACTGGTCAGCAATGACTGGGGAAAAAAGGGAAGAAAACTTGAAAAACTTTATTAGTAGCAGGTCGCCCTTGAACATGACACTTTCACTCCATCACCATAATTGAGTCGGGTTGGGTTATTCCGTTCACCGGTCATATCACCATTGGTCCTGTGTACCATCCATTTTTTGGGGTTAATGCTACCAATCCATTCCAGTGTCGGTGACATGTTCAAGAGAAGTCATTTAGAGAATTCACCGCCTAGCTAATGCCTCATCCACTGCAATACCTTCACCCTCCATTTTTCATGATCGCCATTTCTGAACCTTGTATCATTAGATCGTTTTCACCTCCAGAAAATCATTTGCTTCATTTCGTGTCGTAGATGTGGGATACATCAAGGCCCTCCTACGACGAGTCACTTCTTGTTGACATCAGCTCATTATCCAAGAAGTTTACTTAGAAACAACCTTTTCAGTACTTTGAAGCTTGCATGCCTCAATGGCAAGTTTCTCACATCCAGCGACAGGTTTACATCAATGGCCTTCGACCGAAGGATTTTGTGTGGTGTTCGACATCGACTCATATATTCACACCACGTGAATTGTACTGTAGTACCTTGAGGGTCTGTTAGCCTCCTGCTACAGCAGGTTACTCATCTTTCATGATTGACATTTTTACATGCCAAATATGTCATATTTTGCATACTGCAATGTTCCATATTTGCTGCAGAGGCCAAAGAAAGATGCCATGAGAAACTGCTAATACAAATACCACTACTGTGTTCCAATTTTGAGGTACTAATCCATTTTTGAAGAATTTTCAGTTAAAGGAAGGTCCAAACAGCTTAATCTTGGTCTCCCTAACTTTCAATTTCTTGCTTTAGGATATAAGAGAATGGATATCTATCCAAAACAGCTTAATCTTGGCAGATTTTTAGACAGGTCGAAAAGTTAAGGAGCCCAACTGCTTAATTTGGGCCCTTGGAAGAGATAAGGGTAGATTTAGATAGGAGGGAAGTCAAAAGAAAAAGAGGACAATTAGGGTTTGCTAATTCAAGTGCACCCAATTCAAGTGAGGAAAAAATGTTAGGATTATTAAGCTGGGTAGGTAGTGTGAGGTTGCAGAAGTAAAGATGCTATTACCATTGGCTTATCAAAAAAGGCTCATCTCATGTGTAAGTTGGCACCTTGGCAGTTGATTGGCATTACAACAAGGAAGCATGACTAATTCCCCTTTCATTTCCCCAAAAATCATTAACTAACATCCCCTTAAGGACCTTGGGATCTGCCCAAGCAATCCAGCTTCACTCCATTCTTATTAAAGCATAGTTGACAGCTGAGTTGACTTAGTGAAAAGAAGCCACATTTCTTGTGTAAAAATTTATCTTTGCACAATTCGTTCATTTCCCTATATATGAGTTTCTACTCTATAAACTTAACATGCACACATCCCTCCTCATTTTTCAGAGCTCATATTAACATCTAATCCTATTATATAGCTCCCTAAATCATGTTTCCCTACCCCTACTCTAAAAAGAGATTATGTAAAAAACCCCAAAAAATACAAAATATCCCGCTCCTTGGCAATTATAGCCAAATAAATTAAAATCGGAAAACATTAGGTCCACTTAGGGCCCACTATTAACCCCTTCGCATTCACTCGGGATTTATCTAACTCCTTCTTGAATAAATAACCATATTAACCCCCCCCCCCCGCATTCCATTTCTGGGATTTATCAATATTCGATTGATAAATAGCCGAAACCCGAAATTATTTTAACCTTAACCTAAAGTTTGAAACCCACCCGCGACCGCAAATATTTCTTGGTTTAATGCACGCGTACTTGTGCTAAACCCCGATCATCTTCCCCTCCCATCTACCGTCGGATCAGCCCTCCCAGATCCAACGGCCCTCGTGCATATCGGGCGCCCTTTGGCGATAGTTCGTTAGCACCCGATGTATGACGGTTTTACCGCCGTACACCAGGACAGATGGCGGCATCCCATTGCATCGGGCCGCCCCTAACAAATACCACCTCCGTACCAAAGGCGATCTGATGCAATCCAAAACCGCCCTCCCCTCGCGTGATATCAGTGCCGCGTCACCCTGCCACATCGCCTCCACCTCACCCTTTCCTACCTGCGCCTTGCTGACATCAACTGCCACCGTACTATACTTGTGCCATGTCACCAGCTGACGTCATCAACCTGCCACTTTGTCCACTGCCATATCATCATCCAGGTCAGCTACCACATCATCTTCCGTACCTGCTACCCGACAAAAAAATATGTCATGATGACGTCATCCTGGGAAAATGCCAAAAACCCCAAAAAGCGCCAAAATTCTGGAAAGTTGGGTTAAAATTCGTGAAAAAGACTATTTTAGTTTATTTCTATTTTTCACTGTGAAAACAACGTGCATGCGGTTTTCTGTTATTTCACACTCCTGAGACTTCAGCAGCCAGTCAACCTGCAAATTCGGCACTGTGGTTCGTCTCAGCAGCTCAATTTCTACCTGTCAACTACCTTTGGCGTCCTCATAACAGGTATTTACCCGATTTTATACCCGAAACCCTGTTTTCATGCTTCTTTGTTAAAAATTCTGAAAAGAACTCGCTTTTGGCTTTTAAGGGTACTCCCACCAATCACCCATTGCCCTGCACTTATCATTTGAGCTGGTCATTCTCTATAAACTTAAACTTTGAGCTAATTCCCTCTGCGAAAGGGTTATTCCTCCACTCTGTTTGTTCATGGTCGCCCTTGAAATACTGAAATCTCTGAGTTATTAAGTCAAGCCACCCAAGTATCCTATTTTTCACTGGTTCTAGCCTTTTTTCCTAAAAGGGAATCCTTAATTTCCCTTCCCATCTGCAAGCTTGTGCCCCTCAGGCGAAATTCGGATCCCATCCTCTCAGCATTGTGTCGAGTGCCCACAGAGCCTCTAATTTCGACCCATTCCTGTGAAAACATCCAGCTGGAGTGTTGCCACTCTTCTGCATACCATGAACTCTATATTGTGAGGTCCATTTAAATAATAAATCAGTGGTTGTACCCATCATAGTGTCCACATAGCCTCAATCTCTGCTTCCTATTTCTATTTCGCCTCTATTCCACTCAATCAAAACAATACAAGATATGGAGGCCCTAGTTGCCCTGAACATTGCTCCTCTGAATGCCCCACACATGGACTTAGATTGGATACCTCTAGGAGACAGAGACTTCCAGATCGAGGACATGAGGGGCCTTAATTCTCACCTTCAAACTATCTGCCAATTCAAAAAAAGTTATAAAAATAATACTGATCCCCTGGGAATTTGGCAATCCAGTATGCCTATCTACTACCTCCCACAAGTCAATGTGCTGCCTGATTTTATCCATCTCTGTCATTCACGCTATGAACCCACTCTGAGAGCAATCCTCAGCCCAGATGGGTCGGTGTTGTTTTATATCACTCCTCAATCCATCAATCAAATGCTGAATTATGAGCCTCCCCAGTCCTTGGTTCCTCTCACCCTGAAACATATGATTGATAGCAGTCTAAGGCTTTCTAAGGCAGAGATATTAAGAGTTAATCAGTTATTCATGATACCAAAATATCAGAGTGATCATCCTCCACCGTATCATCAGGTCTCATTTAATGAAATAGGTAGGCTCATGGTGGATATGATTTCCTACATCTTAGGATGCAAGACAGGAGAGTCTGTAGATGAGGCAGTGTTCCAGCTATTAGCAATATTTACCCCAGGGCAACCCCCTGTTGTCATGTATGACTATGCCACGTTCATAGCCAACAAAATACATGAGCAATTCATGATGATGGACAAGGAAAGAGTTTTCAAATACACCTGATACATTTATCATCTACTGCTTTACTATCACCCTGATAGTTTCAAAGTCCCTCTCATGAAACTTGATTCAAGAGGAGAGAGGAGATCTGTAATCTTTTGGACTTCAATTTTTCATAGAGTCCACTATTCTCCCTATACATATTGTGAATTTATTGACCTCGTTATCTACCTAGCCACTTGTTTGTTAATGGAGACTCCTCCTCCCAGAATTACTGCTGAAATGCAAAGAATTTTGCATCTTTCCAAAGAGTACATCATTGGGGATTGGTACTTTTACCAAAACCATACAGTAATCAGAATTTATGGGAGTGAGTTATCCCCCTATAAGCTGCCAAGGTATGTTCCCATGAGGCTCTTTGCCTTGGAATATTTCAGACAGTTCAGTCATGCAGACCTAATTCACTTCCATGGCAAAAACAAGAAGGCACAGTTGAAAATCAGACATCAACTGGGTCCCTTTGTTTTCAACAAAAGGGAGGAAGCCTGGAAGGATGCAGATAAGATGTTAAGAGAGGAAATGTTGTTAAAACAAAGCTTCTACTGGGCACCATATGACCCCGAACACTTCATAAGATTTAGGAGAATCAAACACAAGCTTTCAGGGTATGTGCACCAGCCAATCCCTCACACTGAGCAACATGCTAATTTTCCAGAATGGGTAGAAGGTTCTTTAGATGATGAACAAATTTCTGAAGAAGAAAAATTACAGAAAGACATGAAAGAAGTTGAGAAAGGAATTGACATGGAATATGTTGCACAGGTTACCTTCATACAGCCACAACCAGTGGGAGCAAGCAATTCAACTGCCACCTCACCGCAACCAGCTAAGGGAGCCATATCATCAGTAGAAAAGGACAAATAAATAGAGCATTCTGAGGAACATAGTACAATGGAGGAGCAGCCTTCTCTGAATCAGGAGAGGAAGCCAAGAACAGAGTCCCTCAACGCAAACAAAAGCACCTGAAATTCCTGTGCTGCCAACTCCTCAACATGAGGAAAGAGGTAAGAAGAGGGACCAAGCAGAGAATACACCTACAGGTACATCAACCAACTAGCAAGGAGAGAAAATACAAAGGTTAAATCCCTATGCCGAATAAGAGATCACAGAAGAAACTCTTGGAAACTTAAGAGGTGAGGGGCCTTCAGGGCAACAGATCCATCCTATTCTGGAGACATCGGCCAGCTCCTTCCAGCAGGAGCATGACAGACAACTAGGTGGGGAGGTTTCATCCTCCAAACAACAGGCATAAAAGGGCTTACACATTAAAAGGGCATTTACTGAAATCAAAGCTAGGAACGAACCAATAAGATTCCAACTGTATAATCAACTGCTAAGGATGGCCCAAACAAATCAACAGAGGCTGATGGCAGCCTATGACATAGAAGCAGGGAAAATGACTTTAAGTCACTTCAGACCCATCGTGCAGCAACCACAATCAGCTGAAGACTACATTAGAACCAATATGGAAGTCCTTTCCAAGGATATACATCCAATAGACCAGATTGAGCTGCATAAGCAGACAGGGGAGATGGTTTACTCTACACTGGCAGATAAGGCCTTATTGGCCCATAGATTGCAAGATTCCTTATACAATACTTCTGCCCAGTTGGAGCTGGAAAAAGCCTCATCATTGGCCAAAGATAATAGGATAAAATCACTGGAGGAAATCATAATAGAGATGGGACATGACCCCAAAGACCCCAAAGGAACACAAGCCTTGATCAGGAAAAAAGAAGAGGATATAGTAGCCCTCAGAAAACAAATGAAATTGTTGCCAACTCTACATCCTCAGACTACAGAAGTAGCAGAGAAGAAAGAAATGGAGGACGTATACACCTTGCTTATGAAAATGAATCAGAGAACACTGGACACGGAGAAAGCACTAGAAGAAGCTCTACAAGGGAAACAACCTGAGTTGGCCTCACGACCTCCTCTATTAATTCCAACAATCTCAGTTCCTCCTCCAGCAGTTACTACAACAACACCTCCACCAACTTCAACTTCAGCAGCAACCACATCAGCAACCACAGCAGTAGCAGCGCAAGAGGCCAATTTGGGCATGGAGGCCATGATGAAAGAGATTAAGGCCCTCGAATTACAAATGACCGAAATGAAGGAAACTAAAGAAAAGCTAGCTAAGATTGAAGCCAGCTATGATAAATCAAAGATCACAGTTGCTGAGAAAACCAGGGAAGTAAAGGCCCTAGAAAATAAGATAAAGGCCTTAGAGAAAGACCTCACTCTCCATACAACCCTGACTCAAATCAAAACAATTTTGTGGGATAATATTAGCAAAGCTCTTATTGATCAATGGACAGGGATTCAAACCATTTTTGACCAGATAGATTTGATGGCGATAGCTCAGTATCAGACTCAAAAGGCCAGGGCATTATTGGCAGACAATCCTGAGTTGGCTAATAAATTGATTCACTTTTCAAATACTCGTACTGGTGACTAGTTGATAGCACTAAACATTCAGAACAGAACAGAGACTATTGTGAGAGTCAAGAAGGTGCTAACCATGAGGAATTTTTTCCAGACCATAGAAAGAAAGTGCCAAGAGATGCAAACAGAGGTACAGGCCTTCAGACAAAGAATGGGAGATTTACAGAGCAGAGGTTTACCCAGCCTGGTCACTAGCACTGGAAAGTTGTTAACGTAGCAGAAGTACGCATACAGGCTACATACTTATGTACAAAATCAGATCACTGCCTCATCAAGCAACACAGAAGAAGAAATCCCTCCCACAAGGCAGAGTTTATATAATAAACTGGAAGATCTATTTTACATTGAACATGAAATAAAGCATCTTTTCCCGGTATGGCCGAATTATTATACATATACTGAAGCTGACGAAACATTATTCAAATTAAGAAAACATCATTTACCACCAGAAGATTGGTGGCAAGGCTTGCTTGAGATTCTAAAGTAATTTTGATTCTCTTCATATTTTGCCTGCATAAGCAAACTTCATTATACAGCTCTACCATCAGGAAATTCAAACCAGCAATGGATGAAATTAGCGCTAAAAAGCATTCAAACCAGCTAAGCAGGTGGCAGGTGACAGCATGCCCAGAACAGCTCATCAACACAGCGGTCATCAACCGACTTTCTCAGTCCAGGAGTCAACGACAATCAGGACACCTACAGCGGCTAATAAAACGCATTTACTTTCTCGATTATTGTTGTGCGTTTTTTCTTCATAATAGTTATTGATTATGTCAGAGAAGATGGACACAGTTAAGTCTAGATATTTCCCTATGGGATATTTGTAAATAACTCCTATATATACTGCTGAGGCAGATGTATTGGGGGTTGGTTGGTCGTTTTTGTGATATTGGTTGATTTGCTCAGAGGGAGACTCACACTGTATGTCTGAAAGATTTCTATAATCAAAGATTGCTTACAAGCTTGGAGACTGAACTATTGCTGTGTTTAAATGGTAGAAGAATGATTATGAAATTCTTGTGCTATTACATGACTCAATAAGTACTTCTTACCTTTGTTTTTGTTCATGAATTACATTCTAAACAACATAAAGGAAGATTAGTTTAGAATTTGTTTAACTACACTCTAGATTCAATTTCTGTTGTTTTTTCATGTTTTCATCCATTTTAGGGATAAATATGGATTCCACATGGCTCATATTTCCCCTAATTCATCATGTATGACAGTTATCCAGGGATTCTTGATTGCCCCTGGATAGAGTTCATTCGCTTTCCCTCTTTTTAAGTCGACTAAGAGATTCTTCACTGCCTCTCACTCCTTAGCTTTCATCCCATCTCCTTAGCCTGAAGATTGTGTCATATATAGCTACCCTGCTTCATATTTGTCTTATGACCAAGAAAACGCACCAGCAGTCTAACTCCATGACTCCATGCCCAATGGTTTGAAACTTATCATTCTATGCGTGCCTCTCTGCTTGAAAGCATCTTCCTTCCATTCAAACACCATACAAACCTAAACAAAACCCATTGAACCCAATAGCTAGCCTAAAATCATCATCAACAAAGCTAAATCATTAAGAGAGAGCCCTCTCTGATTGCAGGTGGGCTAGAGCCTGCAATCCAAAGATTGGTTTGTGGTTACCTCGGTCGTATCCCTTCAGGAGCTTAGGGACAACCTGAGTGTTAACATAATGGCGACTCCACTGGGGAACTTCCTCAAATAATCACACAAATCAAGTTGGAAAGCTCCACTAGGACAACGTTAGGCCTCCCGAGCCCAAAAATCTTCAAGATAGTCCCAAAAGAAACAGTATACAAGTTTTCTGGGAAAAGTGCTCCTTTTCTTTAGAAATTTTCAAGTTTATTTCTGATCCTTGATGGTGGATAGAGGTCAGGCACTTCAAAGTTAAGACATCCACCTGGCGACTCCACTTCATTTTCAACCAAGACTCCGCTGGAGGAATGAACCAATTCTACAACCTGATAGTCCATGTTCCAAAGCATTAATAGTAAGACAGGATGACCAGGTTCGTGGAAAACATTTCATTTCATGAAGCTTTAGATGAATTCAGGGAGAGTTTATCAAAGTTTGAGCTTGATCAAGATTTTTTTAGATTGGTGTTGTTAAAAGCAGCAGGACTCCCGCATACTCTTTTTCTTGATTTGGTTGTGGAAATATATGAAAATGAAATTGAACTATTGCAATCTCAAATTCAGTCATATAATTTTCATGATCCTAAAAACAAAATTCAAAATCTTCCTCCCCCAAGTCATGAGGAAATGGGATTACCGTCCGACTTACAGATTGGGCATGATCATGCTTTTAAGGCAAAGACGGAAGAAATAGTGACAGGGTTTATTATCAAGAATGCAGCTATTTCAGCAAGTCAAGAAGGCCTAGAGGAGGCTATCCCACATGATATGTTTATTGATCCTATAGCAGACTATATGGAGCTTCTCCTCAGCTCAAAATCTTTAACATGCTTTCTCTGTGAGGACCATATACATCAGCAACAGCCTTTCTTTGTCCCAATTTTGGTTATGGGGGCACATGACCAAAAGATGCTTCCAGTTTCATTAATAATCAGTCATCCAATTCCTCTTTCTCTACAGTTGCTTAAATGGCTACATTGGCTGTTTCATTTCACCTAATCAGCTAAGAAAATACTGATTAGAATAGGTAGGTAGGATTTCAATTTTCTGTTTGGATAGCAAGCTTGCTGCAGTTGAAGCCCGAAGTGAAGGCCCTGAGCTCTTCAAGTCTGCTGTCATGTTCGTAAATAAATTAGCCATCAGAGGGAAGGTTTGGAAATACAACAACAATAGAGCATCAAGGCAGTCTAACCTGCTATTCTTGGCTTTTCACAAGGAAAATCCATCCCCAAGTGGAGCCATTGTTAGCCTCCTGCTACAGCAGGTTACTCATCTTTCATGATTGACATTTTTACATGCCAAATATGTCATATTTTGCATACTGCAATGTTCCATATTTGCTACAGAGGCCAAAGAAAGATGCCATGAGAAAATGCTAATACAAATACCACTATTGTGTTCCAATTTTGAGGTACTAATCCATTTTTGAAGAATTTTCAGTTAAAGGGAGGTCCAAACAGCTTAATCTTGGTCTCCCTAGCTTTCAATTTCTTGCTTTAGGATATAAGAGAATGGATATCTGTCCAAAACAGCTTAATCTTGGCAGATTTTTAGACAAGTCGAAAAGTTAAGGAGCCCAACTGCTTAATCTGGGCCCTTGGAAGAGATAAGGGTAGATTTAGATAGGAGGGCAGTCAAAAGAAAACGAGGACAATCAGGGTTTGCTAATTCAAGTGCACCCAATTCAAGTGAGGAAAAAATGTTAGGATTATTAAGCTGGGTAGGTAGTGTGAGGTTGCAGAAGTAAAGATGTTATTACCATTTGGCTTATCAAAAAAGGCTCATCTCATGTGTAAGTTGGCACCTTGGCAGTTGATTGGCAGTACAACAAGGAAGCATGACTAATTCCCCTTTCATTTCCCCAAAAATCATTATCTAACATCCCCTTAAGGACCTTGGGATCTGCCCAAGCAATCCAGCTTCACTCCATTCTTATTAAAGCCTAGTTGACAGTTGAGTTGACTTAGTGAAAAGAAGCCACATTTCTTGTGTAAAAATTTATCTTTGCACAATCCGTTCATTTACCTATATATGAGTTTCTACTCTATAAACTTAACATGCACACATCCCTCCTCATTTCTCAGAGCTCATATTAACATCTAATCCTATTATATAGCTCCCTAAATCATGTTTCCCTACCCCTACTCTAAAAAGAGATTATGTAAAAAACTCCAATAAATACTAAATATCCCGCCCCTTGGCAATTATAACCAAATAAATCAAAATCGGAAAACATCAGGTCCACTTGGGGCCCACTGTTAACCCCTTCGCATTCACTCGAGATTTATTTAACTCCTGCTTGAATAAATAACCATATTAACCCCCCCGCCCCCCCGCATTCCATTTCTAGGATTTATCAATATTCGATTGATAAATAGCCGAAACCCGAAATTATTTTAACCTTAACCTAAAGTTTGAAACCCACCCGCGGCCGCAAATATTTCTTGGTTTAACGCACGCGCACTTGTGCTAAACCCTGACCATCTTCCCCTCCCGTCTACCGTCGGATTAGCCCTCCCAGATCCGACAGCCCTCGTGCATATCGGGCGCCCTTTAGCGATGGTTCGTTAGCACCCGATGTCCGACGGTTTTACTTCCGTACACCGGGACAGCTAGCGGCATCCCATTGCATCAGGCCGCCCCTGACAAATACCACCTCCGTACCAAAGGTGGTTCAATGCAATCCAAAACCGCCCTCCCCTCACGTGATATCAGCGCCGCGTCACCCTGCCACATCGCCTCCACCTCACCCTTTCCTGCCTGCGCCTTGCTGACATCACCTGCCACTGTACTGTACTTGTGCCATGTCACCAGCTGACGTCATCAACCTGCCACTGTGTCCACTGCCACATCATCATCCACGTCAACTGCCACGTCATCTTTCATACCCGCTACCCGACAAAAAAATATGTCATGATGACGTCATCCTGGGAAAACACCAAAAACCCCAAAAAGCGCCAAAATTCTGAAAAGTTGGGTTAAAAGTCGTGAAAAAGACTATTTTAGTTTATTTCTATTCTTCACTGTGAAAACAACGTGCATGCGGTTTTCTGTTATTTCACACTCCTGAGACTTCAGCAGCCAATCAACCTGCAAATTTGGCACCGTGGTTCGTCTCTGCGGCTCAATTTCTACCTGTCAAGTGCCTTTGGTGTCCTCATAACAGGTATTTACCCGATTTTATACCCGAAACCCTGTTTTCATGCTTCTTTGTTCAAAATTCCGAAAAGAACTTGCTTTTGGCTTTTAAGGGTACTCCCACCAATCACCCATTACCCTGCACTTATCATTTGAGCTGGTCATTCTCTATCAACTTATAGTCTGAGCTAATTCCCTCTGTGAAAGGGTTATTCCTCCACTCTGTTCATTCATGGTCGCCCTTGAAATACTGAAATCTCTGAGTTATTAAGTCAAGCCGCCCAAGTATCCTATTTTTCACTGGTTCTAGCCTTTTTTCCTAAAAGGGAATCCTTAATTTCCTTTCCCATCTGCAAGCTTGTGCCCCTTAGGCGAAATTCGGATCCCACCCTCTCAGCATTGTGTCGAGTGCCCACAGAGCCTCTAATTTCGACCCGTTCCTGTGAAAACATCCAGCTGGAGTGTTGCCACTCTTCTGCGAACCATGAACTCTATACTGTGAGGTCCATTTAAATAATAAATCAATGGTTGTACCCGTCATAGTGTCCACAGAGCCTCAATCTCTGCTTCCTATTGCTATTTCGCCTCTATTCCACTCAATCAAAACAATACAAGATATGGAGGCCCCAGTTGCCCTGAACATTGCTCCTCTGAATGCCCCACACATGGACTTAGAGTGGATACCTCTAGCAGACAAAGACTTCGAGATCGAGGACATGAGGGGCCTTAATACTCACCTTCAAACTGTCTGCCAATTCAAAAACAGTTATAAAAATAATACTGATCCCCTGGGAATTTGGCAATCCAGTATGCCTATCTACTACCTCCCACAAGTCAATGTGCTGCCTGATTTTATCCATCTCTGTCATTCACGCTATGAACCCACTCTGAGAGCAATCCTCAGCCCAGATGGGTCGGTTTTGTTTTATATCGCTCCTCAATCCATCAATCAAATGCTGAATTATGAGCCTCCCCAGTCCTTGGTTCCTCTCACCCTGAAACATATGATTGATAGCAGTCTAAGGCTTTCTAAGGCAGAGATATTAAGAGTTAATCAGTTATTCATGATACCAAAATATCAGAGTGATCATCCTCCACCGTATCATCAGGTCTCATTTAATGAAACAGGTAGGCTCATGGTGGATATGATTTCCTACATCTTAGGATGCAAGACAGGAGAGTTTGTAGATGAGACAGTGTTCCAGCTATTAGCAATATTTACCCCAGGGCAGCCCCCTACTGTCATGTATGACTATGCCACGTTCATAGCCAACAAAATACATGAGCAATTCATGATGATGGACAGGGAAAGAGTTTTCAAATACACCTCTTACATTTATCATCTGCTGCTTTACTATCACCCCGATAGTTTCAAAGTCCCTCTCATGAAACTTGATTCAAGAGGAGAGAGGAGATCTGTAATCTTTTGGACTTCAGTTTTTCATAGAGTCCACTGTTCTCCCTATACATATTGTGAATTTATTGATCTCTTTGTCTACCCAGCCACTTGTTTGTTAATGGAGACTCCTCCTCCCAGACTTACTGCTGAAATGCAAAGAATTTTGCATCTTTCCAAAGAGTACAGCGTTGGGGATTGGTACTTTTACCAAAACCATACAGTAATCAGAATTTATGGGAGTGAGTTATCCCCCTATAAGCTGCCAAGGTATGTTCCCATGAGGCTCTTTGCCTTGGAATATTTCAGACAGTTCAGTCATGCAGACCTAATTCACTTCCATGGCAAAAACAAGAAGGCACAGTTGAAAATCAGACATCAACTGGGTCCCTTTGTTTTCAACAAAAGGGAGGAAGCCTGGAGGATGCAGACAAGATGTTAAGAGAGGAAATGTTGTTAAAACAAAGCTTCTACTGGCCACCATATGACCCCGAACACTTCATAAGCTTTAGGAGAATCAAACACAAGCTTTCAGGGTATGTGCACCAGTCAATCCCTCACATTGAGCAACATGCTAATTTGCCAGAATGGGTAGAAGGTTCTTTAGATGATGAACAAATTTCTGAAGAAGAAAAATTACAGAAAGACATGAAAGAAGTTGAGAAAGGAATTGACATGGAATATTTTGCACAGGTTACCTTCATACAGCCACAACCAGTGGGAGCAAGCACTTCCACTGCCACCTCACCGCAACCAGCTAAGGGAGCCATATCGTCAGTAGAAAAGGACAAAGAAATAGAGCATTCTGAGGAACAGAGTACAATGGAGGAGCAGATTTCTTTGAATCTGGAGAGAAGCCAAGAACAAAGTCCCTCAACACAAACAAAAGCACCTGAAATTCCTATGCTGCCAACTCCTCAACATGAGGAAAGAGGTAAGAAGAGGGACCAAGCAGAGAATACACCTACAGGTACATCAACCGACCAGCAAGGAGAGAAAATACAAAGGTTAAATCCCTATGCCGAAGAAGAGATCACAGAAGAAACTCTTGGAAGCTTAAGAGGTGAGGGGCCTTCAGGGCAGCAGATCCCTCCTATTCTGGAGACATCGGCCAGCTCCTTCCAGCAGGAGCACGACAGACAACTAGGTGGGGAGGTTTCATCCTCCAAACAGCAGGCATAAAAGGGCTTAGACATTAAAAGGGCATTTAGTGAAATCAAAGCTAGGAACGAACCAATAAGATTCCAGCTGTATAATCAACTGCTAAGGATGGCCCAAACAAATCAACAGAGGTTGATGACAGCGTATGACATAGAAGCAGGGAAAATGACTTTAAGTCACTTCAGACCCACCGTGCAGCAACCACAATCAGCTGCACACTACATTAGAACCAATCTGGAAGTCCTTTCCAAGGATATACATCCAATAGACCAAATTGAGTTGCATAAGCAGACAGGGGAGATGGTTTACTCTACACTGGCAGATAAGGCCTTATTGGCCCATAGATTGTAAAATTCCTTATACAATACTTCTGCCCAGTTGGAGCTGGAAAAAGCCTCATCATTGGCCAAAGATAATAGGATAAAATCACTGGAGGAAATCATAATAGAGATGGGACATGACCCCAAAGACCCCAAAGGAACACAAGCCTTGATCAGGAAAAAAGAAGAGGATATAGCAGCCCTCAGAAAACAAATGAAATTGTTGCCAACTCTACATCCTTAGACTACAGAAGTAGCAGAGCAGAAAGAAATGGAGGACGTATACACCTTGCTTATGAAAATGAATCAGAGAATACTGGACACGGAGAAAGCACTAGAAGAAGCTCTAAAAGGGAAACAGCCAGAGTTGGCCTTACGACCTCCTCTATTAATTCCAACAATCTCGGTTCCTCCTCCAGCAGTTACTACAACAGCACCTCCACCAGCTTCAACTTCAGCAGCAACCACATCAGCAACCACAGCAGCAGCAGCACAAGAGGCCATTTTGGGCATGGAGGCCATGATGAAAGAGATTAAGGCCCTCGAATTACAAATGACCGAAATGAAGGAAACTAAAGAAAAGCTAGCTAAGATTGAAGCCAGCTATGATAAATCAAAGATCACAGTTGCTGAGAAAACCAGGGAAGTAAAGGCCCTAGAAAATAAGATAAAGGCCTTGGAGAAAGACCTCACTCTCCATACAACCTTGACTCAAATCAAAACAATTTCGTGGGACAATATTAGCAAAGCTCTTGTTGATCAATGGACAGGGATTCAAACCATTTTTTACCAGATAGATTTGATGGCGATATCTCAGTATGAGACTCAAAAGGCCAGGGCATTATTGGCAGACAAGCCTGAGTTGGCTAATAAATTGATTCACTTTTTAAATACTCATACTGGTGACCAGTTAATAGCACTGAACATTCAGAACAGAACAGAGACTATTGTGAGAGTCAAGAAGGTGCTAACTATGAGGAATTTTGTCCAGACCATAGAAAGAAAGTGCCAAGAGATGCAAATAGAGGTACAGGCCTTCAGACAAAGAATGGGAGATTTACAGAGCAGAGGTTTACCCAGCCTGGTCACTAGCACTGGAAAGCTATTAAAACAAGAGCGGTACGCATACAGGCTACATACTTATGTACAAAATCAGATCATTGCCTCATAAAGCAACACAAAAGAAGCAATCCCTCCCGCAGTGCAGAGTTTATATAATAAACTGGAAGATCTATTTTACATTGAACATGAAATAAAGCATCTCTTCCCGGTATGGCCGACTTATTATACATATACTGAAGCTGACGAAACATTATTCAAATTAAGAAAACATCATTTACCACCAGAATATTGGTGGCAATGCTTTCTTCAAATTCTAAAGTAATTTTGATTCTCTTCATATTTTGCCTGCATAAGCAAACTTCATTATACAGCTCTACCATCAGGAAATTCAAACCAGCAACGGATGAAATTAGCGCTAAAAATCATTCAAACCAGCTAAGCAGGTGGCAGATGACAGCACACCCAGAACAGCTCATCAGCACAGTGGTCATCAACCGACTTTCTCAGTCCAGGAGTCAACGACAATCAGGACACCTACAGCGGCTAATAAAACGCATTTACTTTCTCGATTATTGTTGTGCATTTTTTCTTCATAATAGTTATTGATTATGTCAGAGAAGATGGACATAGTTAAGTCCACATATTTCCCTATGGGATATTTGTAAATAACTCCTATATATATTTCCGAGGCAGATGTATTGGGGATTGGTTGGTCGTTTTTGTGATATTGGTTGATTCGCTCAGAGGGAGACTCACACTGTATGTCTGAAAGATTTCTATAATCAAAGATTGCTTACAAGCTTGGAGACTGAACTATTGCTGTGTTTAAATGGTAGAAGAATGATTATGAAATTCTTGTGCTATTACATGACTTAATAAGTACTTCTTACCTTTGTTTTTGTTCATGAATTACATTCTAAACAGCATAAAGGAAGATTAGTTTAGAATTTGTTTAACTACACTCTAGATTCAATTTCTGTTGTTTTTTCATGTTTTCATCCATTTTAGGGATAAATATGGATTCCACATGGCTCATATTTCCCCTAATTCATCATGTATGACAGTTATCCAGGGATTCTTGACTGCCCCTGGATAGAGTTCATTCACTTTCCCTCTTTTTAAGTCGACTGAAAGATTCTTGACTGCCTCTCGCTCCTTAGCTTTCATCCCATCTCCTTAGCCTGAAGATTGTGTCATATACAGCTACCCTGCTTCATATTTGTCTTGTGACCAAGAAAACGCACCAGCAGTCTAACTCCACGACTCCATGCCCAATGGTTTGAAACTTATCATTCTAAGTGTGCCTCTCTGCTTGAAAGCATCTCCCTTCCATTCAAACACCATCCAAACCTAAACAAAACCCACTAAACCCAATAGCTAGCCTAAAATCATCATCAACAAAGCTAAATCATTAAGAGAGAGCCCTCTCTGATTGCAAGTGGGCTAGAGCCTGCAATCCAAAGATTGGTTTGTGGTTACCTCGGCCGTATCCCTTCAGGAGCTTAGGGACAACCTGAGTGTTAACAGGGTCATTATCATTATCAGTGATTCCTCTTGCACCTATTAACAGCTTATATCATTGGTTGGTAATCAGGCGATGTCTTTCCATGTTCGACTCCAGAACATCTTTTCACATGGATCGACTTGTACATCGGCAAAGATTAAACGAGTTTGAAGACGCCAGATCTAGTTTCATCCATCCGGGCTGCGATATATTCAGGAAAATAAAGACATCAAATGTACACAAAAGTTGCACAGATGATCATCCAAGCTAAGGGATGATGACTCTACATATAAAGAATCACCAGTCTGCAACCACAGACGGTTATTTGTTCCATGTACATGAAAATGAATTTATAAAGTTGAGCATGGGAATGCTCGCCTTAGCTAGATCATGAAAATAATATGATGATGATCTATTGTATTGTATCTTATAGAGGTCACCTTCCAGTTCGAATACCTCAGATCCTCATGATAAAGCATTTCACCCGACATTAGAAGATTTACGACCTCATGCTTTAGGGGCCAACTGTTATATACATATTTGGGCACTGCAACCCCAATCATATATGTCGATAAACCAAGGGCACTTTGACCCCTAAAAGTGTTGTTTCATACCCTAAAGGATCATGGTCAACTAATTACATCATTTCCCAGAAGTTCCACCTGAAATACCACTCAGAACTGGTCAAAATTGGACCATATTAACTGCTCTATGGTCAAGGTGCGATGCATACTGGCTGCTACACTAGCCAGGTGTGATGCATACTGAAAGAGCCTTCTGTGGGGTGCGATGAGCGAGAAGATACAAATGGCAGAGACAGTTTGCTAAGTGTATGCTCATGGAATCTTCTAGAAACTTCTCCTATGACACTTGCCTCTCTGAATTCACCCAAGGATGAGTAAGAGATCAAAGAAATCTCCAAGTGGAACCAAGAACTATCAGTGGAATGACACTAATCAAAAACCCAGAGCTGACTCACCCCCTTGGAAGACATCTATATATGGATCCCTCATCTAAGAGATATAGAGGCTGGAATTTTGTATTTTGTAAGGAAGTGTTGTTGGTTTCTCTTTGAGAAGGAACATTGTATTATTGGGTGATCTTGCTTTTCATGAGGTGAAGAGGTCTTTGATGCTGGGAGGATGATGCTGGATCAAACAGCTGGGTTGTAATCCTCTCTTCTATTATTAATAAAGTTATTTGAGTTTTCCTCCATATAATCGTGTATTTGTGAATCTTGTTTTTTGTGAATGTAATCGTATGGTCAATGTATTTCTAATTCTACATTGTTTATGGTATTATAGATTGAGATTCTTTGATGGTGTTTTGTTGCTTCACCTCTACAAGTATTCTCTAAAGCGGGACAAGTAGGAGAGTAGTGGCAAGCTCTATCGAGAGAGATAGGAAACAAGCAAGGAGCCAAGCAGAAGATTCAGGTTGGTACTCTTTGCTTCTCTCTTATCCATCATACATAAAGGAAATCACAATTTGCTTTGATTGTTTGTTTCTAAGATAGCTACCCGTCTTAGTGGGACTAGCAGATCGAAAAGACACTAGTTTTCCCGGAAACACATAGTTCTGAATCTGACTCAGATACGTGCTTGCAGCTTGACCGCATTAGCCCTCATCATCTTTGGAAAGTGAAGTGAGGCTCCCTTGTACTTCATCATCCATGCCTGCATGTTATCAAAAACAACATGTATGTTCTTCAAGATGCATGCTCTTCTCACACATCATTGCTTCCATCTGTGGAGATGGACGACTGCTTGGTGCACGATACCAAACTTGGAGTACAATGCTCGCATAACTATGTCAAGGGACAATACTTCATCTAGTATTACCTTCTTCAGTTTAGCTCGTTTGGACATTATCACCAAGTCTCCTCCTTGCTTGGCCACCTGTAGTTCCTTCACCATTCGCTCATTCCCAACTATGAGGAAACGAACACTTGAGCTACTTGCTTTAACATACACTCTAGTTGCATCGACCAAAGCAGCTAGATACGTGTGCAGATCAGTCACAATCACTTGTTCTTCAACTTGTGTAGAGATGTTTGGTCCTTCGGAGTCAATACTCTTTGAGACTACACAACTATGTGATAAGATTCGACAAAGGAGATGTTGTGCATCTCTACTTCCAGCTAACCACCAAGGATATCAGTGCCTCCTTGGTCATTCAAGACTTGCTCATCATCTAGATGAATTGAAGCGAGTGAATCGACCTCTTTGTGGTGAGGCGAGGTTGGTGTCCTGTTCCAACTCCTACTGCTCCATGTCTGCATCCAACTATTCAAGCGCATGTTCTATCTCATGAGCAAAGTCTTGCCCCTACGATGGTTCACCATATTCACTTGATGCCAGCTATTTAGGTGAATCAACTACTTGTAGGGCACTGCTTCATCTGTCTGCACATGATGTGCCCCCTGCTATATTTGTTGTTGTTGCGCTTCCTTCTGCCGTTGACGTAGTTCTTGTTCTTTCCGAAGTTACTCTCTTAGCTCATGCAACTCCTTCTCTACTTCTTCCATTCTCTTCTTATCCCTTTTCCTTCGCACGATGTGCTTGTCGCGTTGCTGCCTCTTTGCCTGAATAGTCATAGCTGCTTGTTCTACAAGTGGATCTGCTTGAAACTTGCAGCTTTTCTCCTCCTCCATGCGGTTGAAAATCTTCCTCTTCCCTTTTTCACGCACAGGTATGCTTGGCTCCACTGCCTCTGTTGCTGTTGCTGCTCCTGCTACTATTGGTGCTCTCCATGATGTTGCTTCATGCTGCTTTGCTAACCACTCTATAGAAAATCCAACCTGTTCATTGGGTCCAGAGGAATTGTAGCAATACCTCCATGAGTCTTCCTTGGCCTAATGAAATGCCCCATGGATCCAATTGAACTGAACTCTCATGTAGTGATCCTTCACAATGCAAATGTGGGTCATACAGGTTGAAGCTTCAAAGGTCGAACGGGTATTTCTTCATCCGTTATGCTTTGACATCCGCTTGTTTGATACTCTGGATCTCATAAGACCCAATCCGCAACGGAAGAGTGGGCCAAGCTGACTTCTTCTTCCGCTGCAGTCTAGCTATCAATCCTGCTGAGATGTGATATGCTACTTCCTGCATGACAAGTACATCCAAGGAAAACTTTGGTAGAACATGTGGAGGCTTCTCCACACTAAACATTTGGGTAAAAGTGTTGGACGGTGAGGCATACCAATCTGTTATGCCTAACAATGCCTCCATTACTTCCTTTGACATTCAAGTTGGATCATGTTCGAATATCATCCTGTATATTGGGGTGACAAAATGGTCGGACAATCGTATGATTACTCCCCTGAAGCTGCATTCGGGCAGCAACTTGAAATACGTGTTCAGAAATGTCTCCGTTGGTGACCATGCCCACTCTAAGCCTGGGAACGCATGTCGGGCACATACTGCATCTAGGATGTAGACGGACATGTAAATCTCCACATGCATAACCTCGGGTGACTATTGAGCCTTCGCGACTTGTTCCTTTAGTTGATGAGCTAGTATGCCAAACCAGTTGCATGGTCTTCCTTCTCTAGCCATCTGGTCCAATGCGATCACCCAACTCTGAGGAAAGGTTTTAGTGCTTTCTTGGCCACTCAATCGACATGCGAATATGACCAAGTATTGGTACGCCTTCCTCCATATATTTTTCTTGTAGATCTAGTTGGGTGTCATCCTGAAACAAGCTGGCTCCTTTACCCAATCCTTCAGAATGTCTCTGAAGTTACCTATGCTACTGGGCACGCTGAATGGAGGACTCATGACAGTCACGGGCTTTGACATCTGATACATCTCATCACAATCTCATGCCCAGAAGGTTGCAAGCTTCGTCCCACTAACATTTCTCGAGGTCATCGTCTCGGGATCAGTGTGAGACACGATCCAGTGAATCATGTCCGTGCATGGAAACGCGGGGTATCTGCATGTAATCTGGTACAAGTTGGACTTGTGAATGTTCACGTACACCTGAGGGTCTTCGAGGTCTTCCCCAAAGTGTCTATGAATGTTTCATTAACCTCTTCCCACTTCAGTGTGATGTCCTTATCTAGATACAACTTCATACCTTCATAGATTGACAAACTAGAGGACACCTGCTCAATTGCTGCTCCAGCTGCAACTCCATCAGTGTCCTATGATCCTATTCTCTTGGAAGCCATTGAGATAGATGAAAACCTGAAAGATCTGGAAACAAGCAGCATGCATGGAAATAAATATATCAGTGGAAACAAGCCAAATCTGAGCAAGGACACAAGCACATACTTGGGAAACTGATGAGCAAGATTACGCAAATTTTACTAAGAGGCTGGGTGACTGATTGCCAAAACTGCGCAAAAAGTAGTATAGGTTATCTGGGAGGCAGGACTGGTTATTGGATCTGTGAAATGCATAATCCAGTAAGGCAGTTGGCTACTAGGATTGCATAATACACAATTTCAGCTGGGAAGAACTACTGGCCCAGGGACAGATTTGCGCAATTTCTTGGGCCAAGAAGCCACTGTCCTCCAAAAATGCACAAACCAATCCTCGAGGCCAGTGTTAGGCAAGAATGCGCATTTCTGGAGAGGAAGGTGAGTCTTCCTTCCCCAAATTGCGCAATGCAACCTTGGTGAAGGCAGATTCCAGGCCAAGGTTGGCCCGACTTGGCGACGGGCAACTGAAAGCAAATAGGACAGTGAATGCATGGTGACAAAAGTGATAGCAGAAGTGATTGATAGTGCATGCAAAACATGAATGAAATATTCAGCAAACAGATCAACATGCATGTGGGTGAGGCAGTTCGCTGGTTGGGCGAACGTCTGTGCAAAACAATTTCATGCATACGACAGCAGTGAGATAGCAACGAAAACTGAAACGGAGCTAGGACAAGCTAGTATACATGTAAATGACAGCAAGTGATCAAAGAAATCAAGCAAACATCACTCACACAAGCCAATACACAAAAAGCGACAGAAATGCTAAAAAAGACAAGTTGAGGCCATTTACCCGTGAATAGTTGAGTTGGATGTGTTGAAGAGTCCTGGATGTGTTGTGGGATGTCAGAGCTCCAAGATCGATGTGAATGAATGAGCTCTGATGCATCGAATAAATAAGTTTGGTCTCATGACGCGCATACCACAATTCTAGGCAAAAGCGACACTTGGAAGGAAACTTCTAAACTAACTTTGCATGTAACCCCTGGCTACTAAAAATAGCTCTTTGAATCATCGGATGCCTTTTGCATGTTATCTCTTGCTATTCCAGGAAGAGCAAGTCATGCATGCATGCAAGTCAAGTTTTCTTGGTCCTAGGTTGAACTGGTCAACCGGACTATTCATGCATGCAATTGCTCAACTGCTTGGGAAAAATGTGCATTCCTGGCTGGGAGCTGGGCTGAATAACCAGGAGGATTGCGCAATTTCTGGGCACATCATCTAACTGCTTGCCAGATTTGCGCAAATCCTGGGTTAAGCAGCCTTGCTGGGAAAACTTGCACAAATCCTACTGGGGGTGTTGACTGGCAGGATTGCGCAATCCTGGAGCCCAGCAGGCTGCCAGCAAGCATTGCGCATTTTCTGGAGGGAAGGTTGGTTGACCTCCAGAAATGCGCTAATTTCAAGGGGACATTTCTCAGCCTGTAGTCGGACCAAGTCCGGGAGAATAGCCTGTGAGGGGAATGGATCGACTGTGATTGACATGCTTACTTTGTGTGAGGAAAAAATTGAAGCTTGAGTACATGACGAAGCAAGACAAAGTGATGTGAAAGGTTGGTAGGGAGGCTCCAAAATAGGCTAATGCAAAATTTTGGAGGGTGGTTGTAGCCGCTACAACGAACTCTTCGTCCTTTCTTCACATATTTCTCCCTAGGAACTTCTATACATAATTCCTTCATCTTTTCAACCGTCTCATATTCCATATGAGGACATATTATGTTGATTTCATATTATCAATATGTGAACTAGTTCAAGGTATATGCCTTCATGCATCTTTCTAAAGGAATGTATCCTTCTTCTTCGATCATGCTCATGATATAGAGCATTGAATCATGCTATCAACAACTATATGATGACATGATTTAATTTATCAAATATTTACATCCCTCGTTTCTCTTTTTGGTCATCTAGACTTACTTCGATAGCTTCCTTCCCTTGCTTCAAAGTACTTCAATTATCTTGACATGTTGTGTTGAAGAAAGTGTAACTAGGTTTGGTCTTCATAATGACATGATCTTTGTATTTGATGTAATAAAAGGAAATAATTTATTTTTTTGTAATCTTGCTACATGGGTTTCATAAGTATCTCTAGATAAAAGACTTCTTCTTGATGTCTTTAGGATTTATTTAAATGCCAAAGACTCATGTCATGTCAGTTCACGTAAATATATAAAAGTCTTCCAAGTTGTGTAACAACCCTCCAAAACGAAGATCAATTCCTCAAAACAAGCCTTCCAAACTCTGCAAGCAAAGCAATAAGGATATGATCATGTTGTCTACAAATAAATTATTTAAATACATAATTATATCATGTCGGCTTGCTTATATGGGATGACCACTATAAATACCCATGAAGGGTCAATAAAAATCATAAGAAGAAAAATTCGGATGGTTCTGAGATTTCGCATGGAGACAAGGAGTTGCAGTCAAGGCATGAGGCCGCAGTCAAGGCATGAAGAAGTCGCAGTCATAAAAAGAGGAGCCGCAGTCATGAAGGGAGGATCCGCAGCCATGAAGAGAGAAGCCGCAGTCATGAAGAGAGAAGCCACAATCATGAGGAGGAGAGCCACAGTTAGGGCTTGACTGCACCTCAATTGGGGTTTAGGTGCAATCAAGACTTCGCATGGCAAGGAGCAGTCCTAACATCAAATCTCGATGGATCTCTTGTAGGAGTCTAGGTGTATGGGACAGTAGTGATAAATCTCCAAGTCATGTTGTAGCCTTGGCATGATGAGAATAGTAATCAAGAGTGACAAGAGTTACATTCTCGACCTAGTATACAGATCTGTCTATGTCACAACAAGCATAAAAAATGCAATGATCTTGATGACATGATAATGATAATGAAATAAATCTACGGACAGTGGTGCTAGATACACTTGTGAAAGACAGTGTACAGTCATAATGATATCACAATACTTAGATCTACCCTCTAGTGATCTCAATGTGAGCATATATCTCAGATGCAGTCTCAAATATGAAAATAATTGTGATCACTACAGTGAAGAGGATTGGTATAGTCAAAGGTAAGAGATAATATCTTGATCTTACAATGCAGTGAAGTGCAGTGAATATCTCAAGGAAGATGCAGCAGATCATATCAGTCTCAAGGTGTAGTCATTATGCATAATGCTCTCAACAATCTTGCAGTAGCAATGAATATCTTGCATCAGCAATGAGGATGATCTTGACAGTGACAGAAAGGAGGATTGATATCTTGGTCTTGGAGAGGCAGAGTGTGTCAAGGGTCATGATCTTGGTATTTGTCAATGGAATCTCTATAAGAATAATTTACGCATGGGTTTTCCTCTCCAAGAGGCAGAGGTTTTGACCTTGGTAGAAAGCCAAAACACTTGTGTTCTTGTCTCTTTTTTTTTATAGCAGTTTGATGAAGTTAATAAATACATGCTAATAATGAAGTAAACATCAAGCTAAGATAAATTGTTTAAAGACTTCACAATTGTTATCAAAGTAAAAGAAGAATCACCTTGTTGATGATGCTAGACCTACCAACAGTCAGGGGATCACCTCGATATGAAGTCCCAACTAGACCTCACACCGTTTGGTGTGGGAGTCCCATCCAGTATGATGGCCTGGTTGCCATTGTCATAAGGATTTGCCTCAACTCTTGCTTGTTAGCACAGGAGAGTGGTCTGCTTTGCCTTCGAAAAGTGAGATTCGTGTGCCTGGTGAATGCTAGCGTTCTTGTGTCAATGGTTCTTTCACTATGAGGGGAGAGGGTGAGAGTGATCCCAAGTTGGTTGGGATAAAGTCCCAACTCTGCTAGGAACACACAACACAACAAGGCGTGCAGAGCTTTCGGAGGAGCAGTCCACATGGATGCAACCGTCACAACACACAAGGTAAGATAACATGTACAACACTCAACGGATGAGTCCGAAAAATTGCAACGGTTGTTACAGAAATCTTTATGTGAAAGGTCTGTTTGATGTCTACTCAAGAAAGGAAGGACTACGACTTGAAGCATATTGAAGCCTCCACATCAAGGAAAGCAAGAAGAAAGGTATTGCCATCAAAGGATTCAAGGTGATCTCTCTCTCTTTGGGATCAGGAATCACTTTTGAAGGAAGATATCTTCTCCAAGAAGAAATCTTATAAGACCATATCATCATCAAATCTGAGAAGTCAGCAGGTTGAACAAGAGTATCTTCACAAGTACGTATCTTTATGTCCACATCTGAATCTATCAAAATGCCTTTTCTGCAAGGAGAGCAACAAGTTAGTTGGGTCTTCAAACGTTCTTGCATGTTAGAAGAGGATTGATTTGATCCTCATAGAAAATGAAGTTGTGGAACATGTTAAGGGCTCAATCACAAAACCTCTGAAAGAAGAAGCTCAAGATCTTACAAAGTATATGAAAGGGGAAGTAAGGGCTCAAAGGATTCTCATAGAATCCATCAAGAATCCCCTCATTCCCTATGTGTCCAAATTAGAAACATCAAAATAAATATATGACAAACTTGTAGAATTGTTCTTTGTAAGCACTATATCGTTAAGGAAGAAACTCTACAAGATGAAGATATCAAAAGAAGGAGTAGCCTCGTACTTTATGAGGGTGTCATAAATAAGAGACCAACTCCAAGAGTTGGGAAAAATAATGTATGACAAGGAAATGAGCACTACCAAAGGAATGGGGAAACTTCACATCAAGCATCTTTGGGAAGAAGGAAGCTACTCTATTCAATGAACTATGGTCATTGTGCAAAATCGAAGAAACCAGGCTGAAGGAAAAAATTGATGTAGGATCAAGCAAGCAAGCTCAAGCATTTGCTGCCATGGCTAGAAGAAAAGGGAAGTTTTGGAAGCTTGGTCCTCCAAAAAAAAAACATGTCGAAGGTTCAATGTTATGTCTGTCATGAATATGGGCACTACAAGAAAGATTGTCCAAAGCTCAAGAAGGACAATAAAAAAAGAAGAAGAGAAGAAACCCATATACTGAAGAAATGGAAGAAGTTGAGAAGAAGAAACCCAAGAAGGAGGAAGTAAAAGATCTCTGCTATGATTGAGATAGTCTTCCTCACCTAGTTCTTTTCAAGTTTCTATTTTAGGTTTTTCTTTCTGTTGTAAAGTATAGCTATCATGGTAGGAATCATTAGAAGCATGATAGGATGCATCATTTTAGGAGATGGAATAATAGAAGCATATGATTGAAAGCAAGATCTCATGACATCATCATAAAGAAGCATGAAAGATAGTTGAAATCGAAGTCTATAGAAGTCACCTATAGAAGGATGTAGCTCTTGGTAACCTCACTAGAAGCATAAGTAATACTTATGGGAAAAAGAAATTTATCTAGTATAGAGCTCATCATACATTATTCAAAAGGAGAATTTTCAGGATGAGGATGATCAAGATCCTCTGTTGGAATCTTCATTGGAAGGTTCACCTATTGGGAGAAGCAAGTGCCTTGCCGAGAATTCCACCTTGTATGAGATTCATAGGATGATGGTATGATGTCAAAATAAGTGAAACAAGTCAAGGTGATTGAATTTCTTTCAATCGAGGAAGTTGTTGAAGGAAGTCTAGATGACCAAAATGAAAAAAAAAAATGAGGTATGTATGCTTATATTTGATAAAAATTGAGTCATGTCATATAGTTGCAAATAGCATGGAAAAATGCTCTACCTCATGAGCATGATCAAGCGAAAGGAATCTCCTCCTTTGCAAGAATGCATATAGGCATAGTTCACATATTGACTAGATGAAATCAACATAATAAGTCCTCATATGGAATATGAGGTGGTTGACAAAAATGAAGGAACTATGAATGGAAGTTCCTAAGAAGCAATGTGTGAAGAAAGTAAGGAGATATCGTGAAAGATGCCACTATTGTCACAAAGAAAAAGAAATCAACATCTAAGAACTAGAAGGATAGATCGTGACATCTCCATGGAAAAGGTATGAAGACTCCGATGAAGTCTAGAAAGAAACATAACCCTTGACATTTAATATCTTTTTGGAGATGTGTCAATATGTATGTAGGATGTTGATCACGCAGATTTTATGATGAAAAGACCATCACAAAATTTTGATTTAATGTTCATTCTTGATTTTTGAATGATATCTGGATGGGATAATGCAGGGCTACCAAAGGAAGAGTTGTAGATGTCATATACAACTGATACTCATGTGATAGGATGAAAGATCCTGAAGGAAACATGATGTGAATAAGGTAGCAAGGTATGAAGGAAGGCCATATATGGACTAATGGATAACTTTTCGATGAAAGGAAGGATGGCATGAGTGACATGATTCATAAATGAAAGTGATGGATGGTCAATTCCCTACGAAGAAGTCCCAAAAGATATAGGCTCCATAAAAAATAAGACACTCATGACATCGAAAGAGGGAGTCCCACAAGTAACTAGTCCCATGATCTCCACCTAGAGAGTTGCTAGAACAAGTCCCTGGTTAAGGGGAAGCCTAGTCAAGTCCCTGGTTAAGAGGGAGCTTGGTTACATTCTTTTTATGGAAAAGGTTGGTCATCCCTAGCTAAGAGGGAGTGACAGATATGGTTCTCTACTTCATGTATCATGCACTAAACCAGGACTAACATCTGTGAGTCTTAATGAAGGCCATGAGGAGAGATGGACACATCATTCTTTCTTCACTTTGGAAGAAAGAATGGAAGATTGGGTAAGCATTTGGCATCCAATACTCTTTGAGGATGTGGTAGGGCATCCAAGATAAGAGTAGTCCTAGAGGACCGATATTATTTGAGGATTGGGAATCCAAGATAATAATAGTCTCAATGGAACATACTCCAAGAGAACCCAGGTGGGGTATGTTCCAAGAGATACAATGATGATGGTGCCTATTAATCATTGGTCTCGCCAACATTGTACTCTGATCTTGTGGAGAGATAGAGTTGTTAATAAACACCTTGTTATGTAACAATGTTGGATGATATGATGCTAAACAGATGGCTTACCAATCCAAATCTATTTATGAGAATTCTTCAGATTGAGAATGTCCAAGTACCTTGCATGGATTATGAATATCTCCCTAGTTAAGAGAGAGTGTTGAAATATGTAACTAGGTTTGGTCTTCATAATGACATATGTAATCATGATTTTATATAATGATGAAAAAAATAAAAAATATTTTTGTTATGCTTTAGACATAGGTTTCATGCTCAAGGAATTTTATTTTGTAGGTCAAAGATCCCATTGAGAGCTTCTAGGGCTTATGAGTCATTGTCATGTATGGAAGACCCTTCTTAGGCATGTTACATATTGTAAAATAAAATATTTGAGTCAAAGTCAAGTAAAATAACCCTCCAAGACCTTGTCAAATGCTAATAGTCAATTGGGCCTACAAAGGAGCAAGTCGGCCTCTCTAGAAGATGAAGTCGTCCTATTGGAGGGCTCAAAGAGGGCTATATAAAGGTGAACTTGGCATCACTCAAGGGGAGGGTATTCAAGCAAGAAGAAAGTTCGATCTAAGCAAGAAAAGAATTCTATTAATCAGTGAAGGAGGAAGGAAGAAGAGTGAAGTATTTTCAGATCTGTTTTGAGCTAATATTCCTCCACACCTACGAAGACTAGGTCATCATCCTGCAACAAAAGAAGCTAAAAATTGCATTCCCTCAAAGAAGCTGAAATTTGGGTCAAGAAAGGTCAATTTGGCAAGTTGAATCGTTAAAAGGAGAATATAATTCCAAGCAAATTCAGAAAGAGGAAAATCGAACCATAATACAGCAACAATTGTGACCTCGGGTTTCTGCAGTAGAAGCTGAAATTGCAGGTCTGCAACTGCTAGCTAGAAATTCTGAGTTAGGGCTAAAATTTGAAGCTGTGACACAGGTTTGACTAGTATTGACTTAGAGAAGAAGAAGTTCATCCAGAGGAAGAATTGACTTGGTCTTGGAGGGGTTATAGGTCAAGGGTCAAAGGTCTTGGAATTCATCAATTGAAGATTCTATAAGCAGAAGAATTATGTGGGTTTTCCTCTCAATCTTGGAGAGGTTTTGGCCATGGTTGATCGTCTATAAATTGTGTCCTTTGTCTCATTGTTCTTTATGTTTTTGGTAGTTGTTTGATGAAGAGAACACATAATAATAAGCAAGTAAAGAAAATGAAGTAAAATTAAAAATACATCACAAACAGTTACCAAGCAAGAGAAATCATCTCATCTCACTACCCTAGATTTTTCAACAAAAAGGATTGATATTATTTGAGGATTCAAGGACAGAAATCCATGATAAGAATAGTCCTAAAAGGACATACCTTATGAAAATTCAGAGGGGGTATGTACCTTGTAGAGGTAGTGTCGTATCACACAAAAATTCTCCTAGCATAATTCTCTTGAATGAAGTTGAGCTTGTCAAGTTAGGCCTCGGTGACAATGTTATTTATAATGATGATGCTTACAATTTGGCTTATTAATCTAACTCTTCTTATCAGAACTCTTCAGTTTGAGAATGGTATTGTACTAGTGTACAATTATGAAAACCTCCCTAGTTAAGAGGGAGTGCTGGAAATGTAACTAGTTTCCGTCTTCATAATTGTTGTTGTACTCATTTCAATATGTATCTTATGTAACCAAAAAAAAAATATTATTTTAAATCATAGGTTTCATGCTCATTATTGATGGTCTTCTAGGTAAAAGCATGTTCTTCATGCTTATATGGTTTGTTAGGTCATAGGACTTATTATCATGAGTCATAGGAGTAAACATCATGTGTATAAGACCCTTCTGGGCAAAATGTGTTGAGAAATATAGGGCATGGAGATTAAGTGATTTTTCTTCTATTAGTAATTGTTTGTGAGTGATTTCTAATTCTTTAGATTAGGATCTTCTTTTACTTAGGTTATTAGAGTTCTTCTTCATCAAACAGTGACCAATGCATAAACCATAAAGAGACAATAGACACAAAATATAGGCTATCATCCAAGGCCAAAACCTCTCACTCTTTGAGAGGAAAACCTGAACAAATTATTATTCTTATAGAGATTCTAATTGATGAATACCAAGACCAAGACCCTTGACCTATCTGCCACTCCAAGACCAAGACACAAGATCCTTAGTCAATGATAGTCAACCTTCTGCTCCTTCCTCCTTCTTGGCTTCTTCTGCAACCTTGGATTTCTTCTGCTTTCGACCTTCGGCCTTCTTCCACTTTGGCTCCCTAGGAGGATTTCACTTCTCCTCGACTTCCACTGCTACAACAGAGTTCTCCTAGGCCTTTACTGCTACAATAGACTTCTCCTCGCCCTTCACTAATGCAACAGACTTCTCCTTGTCCTTCACTGCTGCAACAGACTTTTAGCATGTATAGAGGTTTTTTGCCCTTAAAACAGTCCAAAGAAATACCCTAAGAACCTCTCTCTTCTTTCTTCTTTACTTTGCAGGTTGGGAGGCTTCTCCTTTTACCCTTTTCGCACTTCTATTTCAGATCACCATTCCACCAAAATTTTGTCTCAGAAGTGATGTGGAGCAAACCAATTTATATTTGTTTCCTCCTTTAAAAGTTGACTTGAAGAGGGTGAGTCAACACGTCTATTTGGAGGAGATGATTAATTCCACTTTGAAGCTGACTTGAGGTTAATGCTTTTGCTTGGTCTTGGATGGCACTTGATACTTTCATTGACTCATATACAAATATAATATGC
>APFE030582127.1:0-11539 GCA_000404065.3 Pinus taeda
CCTAGTTGTGGCACTAACCACAATTCTCAACTCTTGTGGGCATGAGACCTCTGGGTGGCCACAATTATACAACATTGACTTGAAATTTGTTGCCACATACTAGATGTTGATGGCAGGCAAGCAAGTTCCATACTTCCACCTCAAGAATGCTTCGTTGTGTTACATGGGACAACTTTGTGTTCCTTCAAGTGAATGTACCAAGATGATTTGAGAGGCACATTACAGTTAGGTAGCAAGGCACTTTGGTGTGGATAATACAATAGAAGTATTGAAGGAGTATTTTTATTTGTCGAAACTTCAATAAGATGTTAGCAAGTATATTAGGTCTTGCACCTGTTGTGCCATTTCCAAACCAACCATTAAGAATCAGCGTTGTACGCCCCTCTACGTAGTCCTAACCAACCTTGTGAATCCATCTTGATGGACTACATGTCTGGCCTTCCTTCTGCCATGGTAATGGTTGCGTGTTTGTGGTCATTATTAATGCATTTTCTAAGAAGGACATTTTGGTTACTTGCAAGAAGAGTATCACAACAAAGTCACTTTCGAGCTCTTCTTTGAATGCGTTTGGGTACATTTTGGGATCTCAAAACCATCATGTTAGATGGAGATAGTAGGTTCCTATGTGCATTATGGTCTAGCCTCAGGTCATCGTTGGACACCAAGCACACTGAATCAATTGCCTTCCGCACCCATATTAATGGCCAGATAGACGTCGTCAACAGGATGATCATGCACATTTTGCACATATACAACTCCAAACTTCCAAAAACATGGGATGAGAGTGCCCTCTATGTTCAACAAAACTACAATAGAGCTCTCCCTAGCTCAATTGGCCATAACCCCTTTCATTTGGGCATGGGATTTAAACCATTAGTCCCCTTTGATGTCACACTTCCCCTTGCAATTATGCTAGCATAATTTGCACATGTTTAATCTAAAGCCAACAAAGCTACCAAGTTTATTGAATGAATTCAGTGGATACACTAATAGGTCCATGGTATCTTGCAAAAATCCAATATCAACACTGTGATATCTTGCAAAAATCCAATATCAACAAACAACACCATGATCAACATCGGGTTCCACACAAGTTTCAAGTGGGAGACAAGGTTTGTTGCATTTACAGAAGGAACACCTTGCAAGGACCCATCAGAAGTTTTGACCACTCTGCTATGGACCTTACACCATCACCAAGTTTGTGGGAGACAATGCTTTTGAGCTAAGTATCCCCCGTTTCTTTGCCTACACCTAATGCTCAATATCGAATGCCTTTGGCCATACTTTCCACCGTCATTGGACACATCATAAAATGTAGAGCAATAAACACCAATAGAGCTCAATCTAGATTGCATTGAACACTCTACAATTGATTAGATTGTGGACACATAGATTATTAGAACTCACTAATATAGGATCTAAATGTATCGGGTTGTCAAAGCAGGCTAGCTCTTACAACAAGGCAAGTGGCTCACCAGGTGCCAAGTTCAACAAAAGTTTCCCCATTTCATGGAGGCATTCAATGCAATGGAGACCATTGCTTCCTAAGGGCGGAGGATTGATCCAAGTAGATATAGATGGTCACACACCTATTCCACTAGCTCACAATATAATTTTCTATTTTGGTACTTTTTTTTTAGGTCATGAACTTCCAGAGCCATTTTGAGGCCCTAAATGATGTTTTTGGGGGAAATGTGCCAACAACTATGATCAATAGTTAGAAATGTACTTCTCATACTGAACTTCTCAACAAGCTATTGTGCGCACCAAATGGAGATTATATTCAAAAGTTATGACCCTGAGAAGTTGAAATTCCAACTTACCTCATTTGGGCCCACAACCCTTTAATGCTTCATCTCCTAGGGTTAGGTTTTGGATGTTTAGGGCTTATCATTACTTCTTTGTGATAAAAAAAGCCTTCGAGCCTCATTCTAAGATAGTTCAATGAATGCATGTATTTGTCACATCTCTTCTCATAGATAACCTACCACCATTAAAGATAGTTTGTTTTCATTATGCATTTATACAGTTTGCGCATTTTCCATTTATTAATAAAGTTCAAGTTTCAATGTATCTCTGTGTTTTGGTTATAAATATGTATATCATTCCATTCCCTTCATAAATTAGACTATGAACACTTACAACCCACAAGGTGAGAAGCAAGTACAAAAGAGTGAGGCTGGTGCCTTGTGGACTACTATAGGAAAAAATCCCTCTCTGTTTGTTCTCTCTCCACCCACTCATAGCTACTATGCTCATCCATGGAACAAATTGAACTGAAATAGAATGGAACACTTTTTCCTCCTAGTGGCCCCATTATAACACAACATGATAGCCTACTAGTGGTTAAGTTTGACTCCTTAAACTCTTTACTAGATCTACAATATTAATGCTTCTAGAGTCTTCTTCATCATGTTCATGTGGCTAGCCCCTTTTCCATGAGTAGTGGGTTGATGTGGCATCTTGTCGAATCATGGTGGTCAAAACAAGAAGGTTAACTTATAAGTGGCATAACTTTTGCATATGGACTCCATTTGAGGTCTTTCTTATGTTGTTGGAAATGCATTTGAATGTAGAATAGTGCTAAGCAATAGGTTTTAGACCCAAAAAAGTTTAGGATATGCCTCGCACTGCCTTTGGAAGGTTCAAAACCACAAATTACTAAACTAGGACTCGTTAATAAAAATGGTCTTGTGAAATGATTCCTCTAATTTTTCTATTCTAAAAGCATCAATATGGATGAGAAATAATGTAACGATCCAATCTAGATCATATGAGAGGAGGGTTCCCTTTAAATTTTAGGGGAAATCAAGGTAAAATGAAGGGTAAATAGGAGAGGTCTTCAAATGGCCAAGGAGTAAGTTGCAACTATTTGAGAAAGGTAAAACAAGGTACGACCATCCCCAGGGAGGAAGTAAATTATGAGGGAAAGGTTCCCACCCCAACTATGTTGGGTGTGTGTTATATTCTTTACATGACTAGCATCACACACTATACATTGCGTCAGCCGCAATGGGGGCTGCCCCCTATTGGGGAGCAGTAGCCCCCTGCACGAGGTCCAAGGCAATGCCCTCGAAAAAAAAAAATGTGGACCCAAGGATGGGGGACAGACCCAAGAATGGTGGGTGTATCTACCCATGTTTTTGTACATGGGGTTTGCACATGGTTTTGGGCATGATGGTTTTCTGCCCATGGTATTTTTTAGATCCAGTCAAGGGAACTATGGTTATTTTCTAATCCAAGGTTAGTGGATTGGAGTTTATGAATGCTTCAACATGTATATATATGTATTGTAACATTGAAAAGAATATAATGAAAAATCAATCTGGTGGTCCCAATTTGGGGATCTAGGGGAGAATCTTTGTATATATTTGTTTTATGTTCTCACCATTTTTTTCTATTTTAAGAATTCATTTGTAGGTAATTTTTGCACAGGGTTAAAACCTACATTTGGTATCGGAGTTGTTTCGACTTCAAGGGGAAGCCTTTGCTACTGAGGGGTTTTGCTTGGGTCTGTGGTAGACATTGTTGCAGTGGGAGATCTGCGGGATCGATTCTTGTGGTGAAAGAAGATGGCGAAAAGTGGAAAGATAGAGATAAAAAAATTCAATGGACAACGTTTTGAGTTGTGGAAGTTCAATATAGAGTATTTGTTGGTGGATAGAGATTAGTGGATCATTGTAGATCTAGGTATGACACTAACATGTCGACAAAATATGGAGTGAAGCTATATAGGAAGGCGAAGAGAACTATACAATTGTGTCTCTCAGATTCAATATTGTTGAATGTATCATGGGAAACTACGACGAAGGCTTTGTGGGACAAGTTAGGAACTTTATATCAATCTAAGTCTCTGTTGAACAAACTATTCCTATGGAAAAAGTTGTATAACCTGAGGATGAAGGATGAAGACTCAGTGACAGAGAATCTGAACGCCTTTAATATTGTGGTAAGTTGGTTGTTGTCTATTGATATTAAAATTTCAGACAAAGATAAGTGCATCAGTCTACTGTGTTCTCTACCAGACTCGTGGGATAGTCTGGTTGTTGCTATAGGTAGAAATACAACTACCTTGAAGTTTGATGACATAGTTTGTGTTATTGCACCAAGAGTGTTGCAACTCCCAAGGGCTTCTCAACTTAAATTATCAACCGAGGGTTCATACAAACTTAGAGGTGATAGTGGTATATGCATGATAGGTTAGGTTCTACTCATGCCACCCTCGGTCATGACATCATATTAAGGTGTTCAAAGACCATTCCTCCAAATTAACTATAGTGAAAGCTTACTGATGAAAGAACAATTGAAAACCACTTCTTAACTATGAAAATGAAAATGCCAATTGTTCAACTTGTAGATGTTAATTAACATTACATGAAAGAGAAAGGGCCAATCTACCTACATAAGTAAAGCTACACTATCTTGCATAATTCATCAAATGAGTAACCTATTTGCATGTAGCATTGATCTACTTCACATTTGCTTCAAAATCAAAAATCTAACTTGCATCATGCTTGTGGATGAAAAACACTAATTCTACTCTGTTTTGTAGTGAGGAAAAGAGGTGGCTGGAGTGGTCAAAGAGCTTCTCTTGATCATCAAATCACAATTTGGGGTCATTATTCATCTTTACTGAGCTAAGGTTGAAGTGGGGAGAAAATAGTTGGAGGAAAATGGTGCTACAGGTGTTGTTACAAGAGGGGTTCTAAGAGCCTTTTTAGGGTGAAGATGGTGACTTGAGGGCATGATGTTGAAAATGCAACAAGAAAATCATAATTTAATTTTGTCCTTGAATTAAATTAGGAATTAAATTGTAGTTTCACATCTCATGACAACTTGTAATAGTTAACTAAGTTAATTTGACTTAGTTGGTTCAGTTAATTCGAGTTGAGGATCTAACTTGAGTCATGTAGAGTGTCTCCTACTTTATTGGAGCCATGGTTGAGTTTATTTTGAGTTGTAATTAATTAATTCAGTCTAACTTAGTTAAAGTCAGTTAAACTAGTTCCAACTGATGGAGGAACTAGTAGGAGGTCAAACAGTGGGGTGTTGCTTCATGTGTTCAACCAATTAACTGATGATTCACTCATAAATAACTCATGCATGTCAAATATGAGAGTTACCCAGTTGAGATTGGAGTTCAGGGATAGTGTACTATCAATTGTGCAATCATCTGAATTGTACAGGTGGTGCATGCAATCAAAGGAATGTCTATGAGGATTGCGTAATTCATAATTATGGAATTTCCCAATTAAATATGGGTTAGTTCCCAAGGAAACTGCCCAAAGAAATAGGAGCTTGGTAGGCAACATAATTGGCTAAGTATTGGTTTGAGCTTGTATGGGAAGCAACGAGATAGATAGGGATAGTGCAAAGGTTGCTCAGGGTTGAGCAAAGCATTGTAATCTTCTTATATTTTCTGAATAATGCAATATACAGATAACAGGGGGTTTTTGTTGTGGCTTTCCCTAAAAAATAATTATGTTATGTGTGATTGAATTTTTTCTCTTGTCTGCTTCGTGATTTCATCGATCATTTATTGTTTCTGTTGATGAGTAGAGTAGATTCAAGTCAATTGTTTTAACATATTACAATCTATAGATTGAATTTACAAGGAATTTCTACATGGCACCAGAGCTGAAATCACTATAGAAGAAGAGAATATGAGTTTTTCTTTTGCAAAAGAAATCGAATTTGCAGTATCATACTTCATAGCCAAAGAGATGTCATTTTATAGATTGAGACTCAAATATGCCTTTGAGGGTATTTCAAACTTTACAGCTTGGAAGGACAGGATGGAGACAATGGGCTTAAGGAATTCATAAACAAAGATATTCCTAATCCAGTTGATGCTCAAGTTCTAGCAGAGTGGAGAAAATGTGTAGCAAAGGTGAGAAGGATTATCCTAGAAGGAGTTTGAGATCATATTGTATCGAACCTCCATGGTAAGGAAACTTCATTTGCAATGTGGAAAGCCTTGACAGGCCTATTTAAAAACAACATTGACCACAGGAAGTTGGCACTAAAGGACAAGCTCAAAAAGATCAAGATGAAGAAGGGCGAAACAATACCGAAGTACTTGACAAAGTTCACCCAATGTTGGGGTGAGATTGGAAGTGTTGATGTTACGCTTGTTGAAGATGGTATGGTGAGCCTAGCACTTCTAAGAATTCCCAAGAGTTAGTACAGCTACCAGGACTCAGTTAATGGGAGGGAGAAGCTACCAGAGTGGGAGCGTTTGTGGTCTGACTTAGTACAAGAAGAGATTCGACGGAACACCAGAGATGTATCCTCATCCAAGCATGATGATGAGGAGAATTGAGCCTTAGCTGGAAAGGTGAAGAAAGGGAAGGAGAAGTCATCCCATTCCAAATCAAATTCCAATTAGGGTGGCAAGAAAAAGATGTCGAATATTAAATTTTTTCACTGTCACGAGCTCAGACAGTGTGCGACAAAGTGTTAGTACAAGAAGGCTGGTAATAAGCCCTTAAGAGAAGCGGCGGGTGAAGTTCTTGCTTCAAAATTTGAGCTAGATATCACCCTCATCACTTGCATGGTGACATCAGTGATGGGCAGTGCGTGGTACCTAGATACTGGAGCCTCATTCCATATGACCGAAAACAAAGAGTTTTTCAGTGACTTGGAGGAGAAGGACCTCCAAATGCACATCGATATGAGAGATGATGAGAGGTATAACGCGACCGACATCGGTACTGTTACCTTTCAGAGGGAGTCTGGTTCTCCTCTCACGTTAAAAGATGTCATGTATGTTCCGGGTTTGAAGAAGAATTTGATTTCAATTGCCATGTTGGAGGACCATGTCTACGATGTGATATTTAGAAATGTAAAGGCTTTCCTTCATCACATATCCTTAGGACAGGGAAAGAAAATTGGGGTTCAAGTGAATAACCTCTACAAATTGGATGTAGAATACTGTGCTGCTTTGAGCACAAAAGCATAGAAGGTGTAGAGCCAAGACATTAGTGAGTTATGACATAGAAGATTGGGTCACTTGCACCACAGAGCTCTGAATATCATGCAACAAATTTCTATAGGACTTTCCAAGGGTACATTAGAGCAGAGAAACACTTTTAAAGGGTGTACATTGGGGAAGTACACCAAAACTTCCTTTCATGATAAAGAGTGTTGAGTGCAACCAATCCTTGATAGAGTTCACTCAGATGTGTGTTGACCATTCTCGAAAGCCTCCATAACCAAGCACAGGTATTATGTAATATTTGTTGATGATTTTTCTCATAAGTGCTATATTTTCTTCATGCGGAAGAAATATTAGACGTTCGCTAAATTTTGTGAATTTAAAGCACTTGTTGAGAAAGATATTGGTAGGAAAGTTAAAGCTCTCATAAGAGATAACAGTGGAAAATATGTGTCGAATGAATTCAAGAAATTTTGTGCAACGAAAGGCATTCGACGAGAGTCAATATCACCTCATAACCCACAGTAGAATGAGGTGGCTGAAAGGAAGAACAAAAGTATTATGGGAGTTGCACGGGCGATGTTACATGATCAGGGCCTACCATTGCACTTGTGCGCTGAAGCATGCAACACAGTTGTTTATTTGTAGAACATAAGCCCTCATCAAATTCTCAGGGTGAGTACAACAGCAGAAGATTTTTTAGGTAAGAAGTCAGATGTGGCACACTTCAGGATCTTTGGTTCATCAGCTTACTTTCATGTTACTAAGGATGCATGGAAAAAGCTAGAGCCAATAGCTGAGTTGGGCATATTTGTGGGGCATAGTGATACACCTCACAACTATCAGGTTTACCTGCCATCCAACATGATGACAATGGTTTGTAGAGATGTGAAGTTAGATGAAGATAAGGCTATGAAATGTTCCCTTCAGAGGGAGATTCAGTTACATGAAGATGAGGAGCTTTTAGATCCAAATGATGAACCTCAGGATGATGTGGAGCAGCCACATGTAAAGGAGAAGAGAGTGGAAGCACCCACTCATGCAGATAATTCGAGATATGGAAGGAAGCACACTAGAGAGGCTAACAGATTGATGCATGTTGCTAGAGAGAATGTGGGAGCACCTGCATCACAACGTGGACATAGGAGGTCACCAGATTGGTACACTGGCTACAAGGCTCTGATGGGCAAGAGTGTAGAGGTTAAGCCATCCTCATTCGAGGAAGCAATGTAACAATCAGTATGGGTTGATGTTGTGGTTGAGGAGTATGACTCCATTATCATAAACAATGTTTGGGAAGTGGTCCCAAGACCAACGTACAAGTCAATGGTGAGTTCCAGTTGGCTTTACAAGGTAAACAAAGCAGTAAATGGGAGTGTGGAGAAACAAATGGCTAGATTTGTGGCCGAAGGATTCTCTCCGGTGAAGGGAATTGATTACGATGAGACTTTTGCTCCGCTAGCAAGGTACTCTTCAATCAGATCTATTCTAGTACTATCAGTGCATATGGGATGGAAGATACATCAGATGGGTGTGAAGACAACATTCCTCAACGATATGATTGAGGAAGAGGTGTATATTGAGCAACCAAAAGGATTTGAGACCTTCAAAAGAGAGTCACATGTGTGCAGACTCAAGTGAGTGTTGTATGGACTAAAACAAGCACCCTGTGCTTGGTACACCGGAATTGACAACTATTTCACTGGGTTGGGATTCACCAAAAGTGAAGCAGATGTGAACCTTTACCATACTGTGGTTGAAGCTAAAACGTTGATTATAGTATTATATGTCAATGATTTGATTCTAACATGTGATGAGAAGTTGATAGAATCTTGCAAGAGAATTCAAAATGAAGGACCTTGGGCTCATGCATTACTTTCTTGGTATGGAAGTATGGCAAGGAGATGAGGAGTTGTTTGTCTCTCAGTGCAAGTATGCCAACGAGATATTGAAGAAGTTCAACATGGAGAGAAACAAACCCATGGAGACTCCTCTGGCAGGTGAATGGAGGAAGGAAGATGCCACTTAAAGTGAAGTAGTGGAGGATACTATTTATAGACATCTTGTGGGTTCACTTATATATTTGATGAACACATGATTGGACAAGTGTTTTGCAGTTAACCAACTTAGTTAAGCCATGGTTAAGCCAACCAAACTCTATTGGAAGGCAACTAAACATGTGTTGAGAAACCTCAGAGGCACCACTTGGTTTGGTCTTTGGTATAGACGGTATAGGGAGTGAAGTTTCAAGGCTTCACAGATGCATATTGGGCAGGGAGTCCATCCAACAAGAAGAGAACATCGTGGGGAATCTTTAGTATTGGGTCAACAACAATTTCTTTGTACGACAAGAAGTAGAGATCAGTTGCACTCAGTTCAGCAGAAGCAGAGTACATTGCTACTAGTCAAGCAACATGTGAGACTATCTGGATGAGGAATATCCTTGTTGGGTTATTTTGTCAGTAGATGGATCCTACGATGATTTACTGTGAGAATCAAAGTTGTATCAAACTCTTTGAGAATCCAGTTTTCCATGATCGGTCCAAGTATATCGACATCTAGAATCGCCATCTACGAGATTGTGTGCAGAGGAGAATCATGTTGTTGAAGTACATTCCTACAGAGGAGTAGGATGAAAATATTTTTAACAAAGGAATTTTCAAGATGCAAATTTGAGTTTCACATAGGCAGGATCAAGGTAGAAGATAATCCCTTTCTTGTTGAGAGGGAGTGTTGAAAATGAAACAAGAAAATCCTAATTTAATTTTGTCCTTGAATTAAATTGTAATTCCACATCTCATCACAACTTGTAATAGTTAACTAAGTTAATTTGACTTAGTTGAATTAGTTAATTCGAGTTGAGGGTCTAACTTGAGTCATGTAGAGTGTCTCCTGCTTTATAGGAGACCTGGTTGAGTTTATTTTGAGTCGTAATTAATTGATTTGGTTTAACTGCATTAAAGTTAGTTAAACTATGTCTAACTGATGGAGGAACTAGTAGGAGGTCAGGTAGTAGGGTGTTGCTTCATGTGTTCAACCAATTAATTGATGATTCACTCATAAATAACTCATGCATGTCAGATCTGAGAGTTACACAGTTGAGATTGGAGTTCAAAGACAATGTACTATCAGTTGTATAATCATATGAATTGTACAGGTGGTGCATGCAATCAGAGGAATTCCTATGAGGATTTTGCAATTCACAATTATGGAATTTCCCAATTAAATATGGGCTAATTCCCAAGGGAACTACCCAAGGAAATAGGAGCTTGGAAGGGAGTATAATGGGCTAAGTATTGGCTTGAGCCTGTATTGAAAGCAGTGAGATAGATAGAGATAGTTCAGAGCTTACTCGGGTTTGAGCAAAGCACTGTAATCTTCTCATATTCTCTGATTAATGAAATATACAGATAATAGGGGTTTTAGCTGTGGCTTTCCCTGGGAAATAATTGTGTTATGTGTGATTGAATTCTTTCTCTTGCATGCTTCGTGATTTCATCGATAATTTATTGTTTCTAGTGATGAGTAGAGTAGATTCAAGTCAATTGTTTTAGAATATTACAATTTGCAATTTGAAATTACAAGGAATTTCTACACATGAAGAGGTGGCCGAAGGTAGGAGGGAGTGAATGAAGGTTGGGGAAGCCTCCTAGCCAACCTCAGGACCTCTCGGAGGTATGTCTTGCACCAAGATGAATGCCCACGGTGTCCTTAATTGTCTAAACAAGGTGATTGTGGAAACAAAATTTTGGGAGCATAATTGGAGGGTGGAAGGAGAATATGGAGAAGTCCAAGTGGATTTGAAAGAGGTGCCCTCCCCTACATATCAACACCATCCTGCAACTAGCCACATTCATGCATCAATTGATCATCAACACAGTGATATAAACTATGATGGAAAAGATGAATTGAGTTTGAATAACATCTATTCTATGCCACAACATTATTATGATCACTGAACTAAATCCTAAGTTGCATAAATTAAATATGAAGAAGGACAACTAACATCTATTTATTTCAAATAAATCATAAATAAAATGTTTTTAGACTGAGATTGTAAATCCTTCCAACCATTCTCTCATAAGAGAGTTGATAGGGAAGCCTGCAATCACACGTTTTTATAGCTTAACATGTACTACAATAAAAGAAACACATGAAATGCCTTAAACTAAGAACAAGACAAAAATACAGAAGAGGGACCAAATCCTTTGAGTTGGGCCCAAACCCAAGGGTTTCAACCCTCTAAAACTAACTCAAATGCATCTTAATAACCAATTATTCATTATCATAAAATAGTAGTCTCATACATCACATGAAAGTTAACAATGACAATGTCAAGCCCTGGGCTCAATAGCTACTCCTAGCTCAATCAAAAATTTGAATCCTAATGAGCCTTTCAATTCGTTTATTTATACAAAACGGTAGCTGATAGCAGCTCTCTTGAAAATAGGAGTGGTTCCCCCCTTGATCTTGAAAATTGTGAAATTTGTCCTCCTTGAGCTTCTCATGCACTTGGAATTACTCTGATGTCTGTGAATTCGAGCTTGTGAGTGAGGATTTGGTGATCTCAAGCCGACTTAGAGAGTTAAGGAGGTGGACAAG
>APFE030582131.1:2102-19578 GCA_000404065.3 Pinus taeda
AAGGATGAGGATGTGGAAGCATAGTTGTGTGCCATTTCTATTATCCAACCAGATTGGATAAATGAAGCAAGGGAGGAATGGAAGAATGACGAAGAAGTATGGGCACTTATTCGAAAGTTACAACAAGATTCCAGTACGTTGGATACATTTAGCTGAAAAAATGATTCGTTATGGTACAAAGATCGCTTATACCTCTGTAAGAATTCCCAGCTAAAACAAAAGATTCTTATGGAATTGCACACTTCTCCCTTAGGAGGGCACTCAGGATTTTTAAAAACTTACCACAGGGTTAAGAAGGAATTTTTTTTGGAGGGCCTTAAATCAGATATTCAAAACTTTGTGGCGGAATGTTTGGTTTGCCAACAAAATAAAGTTGAAACAATTAAGACACCGGGTCTATTACAACCTTTATCCATTCCAAGCCAACGTTGGAGGAGGTTTCAATGGATTTTGTCACAGGTTTACCCAAGTCTGAGGGAAAGAGTGTCATCATGGTGGTAGTTGACAGACTTACCAAGTATGCACACTTTTGTGCATTATCACATCCATTTAAAGCCATTACAGTTTCTAGTGCATTTATGGAAACAATTCAAAAGCTACATGGAAACCCAAAGATTATTGTAAGTGACAGAGATCCCATTTTCACTGGAAATTTTTGGACAGAATTATTTTCTTGTCCTTGGTACTCAGTTAGCTCATATCTCATCTTATCATCCTCAATCTGATGGGAAAACTGAGATAGTAAACAAATGTTTGGAAGGGTATCTTCGTTGCTTTGTATCTGATAAACAAACACAATGGGTCAAATGGTTGCCTTTCGTTGAATGGCAGTATAAAACTTACTTCCATACAACAACAAAAATGACCCCATTTATGCCACTTTATGGGTATCATCCACCATCCATCACATCATATTTAAGAGAAAATTCTAAGGTTAAAGCAGTGGAACATCACATCAAACATCAACAACAAGTCCTCCAACTCTTAAAGGATAACCTCATGTTGCCACAGAATAGAATGAAACAACTGGCAGATCAACATCGCAGTGAAAGAAGTTTTGATGTAGGTGATTGTGTATTCTTAAGGCTACAACCATATAAGCAAATGTCCCTCAAGCAAGCTAAGAAGGATAATAAATTATCACCAAAGTATTATGGTCCGTACAAGCTGTTGCAAAAGATTGGTACTATGGCATACAAATTGGAGGTTCCTGCAGCTTCTCGATTGTACCCTGTTTTCCATGTTTCATGTTTAAAGAAGGTTATAGGCGATAAGCTCCCAGTTCAAACAATATTGCCAAAACTTAAAGAGGAAGGAAAAATTATATTGGAACCAGAAGCAGTGACAGAAACAAGAACTCAACAGCTACGAAATCGATCAATTTCAGAATATCTTATCAAGTGGAAGAACTTATCTGCTAAAGATTCCACATGGGAGGATGAGAATTTTATACAGAAGCATCCATAACTGCTCAAGCGTTGAGGACAACGCTTTTTTTAGGAGAGGGGCATGTTGGGTCCCTATAATACTAGTGATTACCCCATTATTATTGTAGTTGTACCCCTCATTAATATTGTTGTGCCCCTATTGTCCCCATATTGTTATCACTGGACCCCATAGAATCCCTCTATTGTTATTTTTGTGGCTTTATATTATTATTGTTAGGTCGGTTGGGTTATATTGTGACTTCTTAGAATCCTATATATAGAAAGGAGGTTTTATCATTTGAATCATCCAAGAATTGTTCATTTATGTAATGTAAAGGAGGTTTCCCCCTCGAAGAGGCTGAATTCTAAGGCATTGATTTATCTTTTCTAAATTTCTATATTTTCTTGAGCTGGTTTCATAACAATCGAGGTGGATGGAGTCAAATTCATACAACCCTTGGATCCTTACCAGGGTCCTAGGTTCACAGAGCCTGCTGATGATGTAAATGGTACTAATGTTCTAGATCAGCTATATCAATTGATCGCATGGAAGAGGGAGGATTACCTTAATCATACAACAAATGACTCTTTCAATTGGAGGAGTGTTCAACACACTGAAGATGGTTTAGATGTTGTGTTGGATGAATGAAAACAAGGAGACCATGAGCTATACTTTAGACATTTCATAACTATTCATTGCACTAGATGGATTAGTACAAAGGTAAGGAATTATCCCACTTTTAATGGGATTGGTCATGTTGTTAATTTCATTAAAGAAGTTGAGTTTCACATTGAAGAAAGTCAGAGAATTCCCTTGATGGATGTTTCCTTACAAGCCACTCCTATGCAATGGTAGGGAGCTCATCACAACCAGTTCCAAACTTGGGACTCGGTTCAATTTTATATGCTATGTTGATTTAATGTACCTAGAAATAACTCAAATTTAATCCCTATGTATGAGGATCATACCCGCCCTAAAAAACATATTCAAACCTGTAGCACTATTTGGAAGAAGTTCGGGTTCCCTTCTAAGTTGTGGGTGCATTAATTTATCTATACTTTGGTTACAATTTGTCAAGCCTAGTATTTGAAGGAAGGATCAAGAAGAACATGAAAAACTGGGATGCATTCATAACTCAATTTTGTAGTAATTTCTCTTTCTCAGATGAGGATGTGCATATTGTTGAAGCGTTGAAAGAAATCAAGAGGGTATTGTTTCCTACTAGCAAACCAATTGCTAAAGCTATCATTAATCTAAGTTGTGTGGGTTTACCTGATCAAGTTTTCAAGAAGCCATTGCCTGTGGAAAAGTAAACAAAGAGCCTAAAGAGGATGATCTAGAATTGTTATGGTATTTTTCCTTCAAAGAGTGTGAAGGGGAAAGGAGCATTAGAGATGATCCTATAAAATATGCTCCACATCTAAAACCTTTAAAGTTGCACAAGCATAGTATTGGGATTGAATACAAGCACAAGATGGCTTCTATTGGTTATTATTGAGATGAATAAATGACCAAGGATATTTTTAATTTGCTGAGAGAATATGAGGATCTGTTCCCTGCGTCAGTTTTAGAACTTAAAGGTATCGAATGAAATATGGGAGAGATGAATATTATTCTAAAACCTAATTCTAGACGAATAAAGAATTTACCTAACAATTTAAATCCAAGAGTAAAATAAAAGGTCAAAAAGGAAATTGACAAGATGTTAGTAGCAAGACCGATTTTTCCTATTGATGAACATAATTGGATTAGTCACATTGATATTCAAGACAAGCAAGATTTGGACGATGTCAAAGTCTGTTAGGATTAATGCAACATCAATAATGCTTATGTTCATAAACAATTTCCCACTCCTTTCAGTGATGACGTACTAGATAATGTTGTGGGGCAGGAAGCTTACTCTTTCATAGATGGGTTCTTTGGGTATCATAAAGTCAAATTTGCAGAGGAAGATAAGGAAAAAACTACCTTCACAATTAAATGGGGATCAACTTATTATGTCATGAAATTTAGTCTTAAGAATGCTCCATTTTTTTTTCCAGAATAGTTATTTCTTCTTTCAGGGAGTATATACACAAGTTACTTGAAGTTTATATTGACGATTGGACATTTTATAGTCTTCTTAAAAAATACTCTAGTTTATTGTGGGTCATGTTTGATAGATGCAGATAGTTGCAGATTTCATTAAACCTGAAGAAGTGTATTTTTTATGTACCTTTTGGAACTATGTTGGGACATATTGTATGCAAGGATGGTGTATTAGTGGACCCTACTAAAGTTGTAGCAATTCTTAATATGATGGCACCTACAAGCATCAAACACTTGCGGTCGATGTTGGAACATACAAACTATTGTTGTAGAATGATTCACAACTACGTTGATCACTGCACCATTGGAGAAGTTGTTGAATAAGACCAATTCTTTTATATGTTGAGTGTGATGCTGCTTTTGATACTTTGAAAAAAGAGTTGGTAAGTGCTCCAATTTTGGTCTATCCAAACTAGAATAAAGAATTCCATGTGCATATTGATGCATCCGGTATTTCTCTTGATACTATTCTTAGAAAACCTAGAGAATGCAATCTTGATCATCCTATTTATTTTTTAATCTGAAAATGCTTGAAGGTCAATTTTTTTTTTTATAGATAATTATGCATTGAAATATTTAGTTAATAATCCTATGCTAGAAGGAAGGATTTGTATATGGATGTTATTGTTCCAAGAATTTTCCTTTGAAGTTATTGTCAAGCTCAGTCAAGCCAATGTGGGACCTGATCATCTCTCACAATTTCAGTTAGAAGGATCTAGAAGTTAAATTGATGATCAATTACATGATGCATATTTGTTTATAATCATAGCCCTTCTAGATTATCTTGAAGGTATTGCACCGTTCTTGACCACTGGTAAGTGTCTAGATGATTATTCTTCCACATAAAAAAGAAATCTAGTAGTGAGAGTAGTCGATTACCAATTGATCACAAGTCAACTATACAAGATGGGACTTGAAAATATTTTGCATAGATGTATTTTGAACCATGAAAGGGATGATATCTTATGGGAATTTCACAATGGTGTTGCGGGAGGACATGTAAGGGGAAAAGATACTACAAAAAAAGTGTTACAAGATGGAGTATGGTGGCAAACTTTATTTAAGGATGCAAAGGAGTTTTCTAGAAATTGTGATGTTTTTCAGTGATTTGGAAGGCCTTCTCATCGAGATGATCTTCCATTATACTTGGTTAGAGCATTGAAAGCCTTTGGGAAATTAGTTTTTCATTTCATTGGTCCCATAAATCCTCTTGTACAACATTCACATGCCCGATATATTATCACCACAACTGATTGACTGACATGATGGGTAGAAGCAGATCTTGTCAAAGACTTCACCACTAGTATTGTATCTAAATTCATATTTGAAAACATCATTACACGATTTGGTTGTCCAAGGAGTTTGAAAAGTGATCAAGGATCCCATTTCATCAATGAGATTATTGCAACATTAATGCAAGAATTCCTAATTCAACACCACAAGAGAAGTCCATATCATCTGCAAGTAAATGAGACATTTGAAGCTTTCAATAAAATATTGGAGAAGGGACTCACTAAAGTATGTTATACTAATAGGGATGACTAGGATGAGAGAGTTCCTGCTACTTTATGGGATTATCAGACTATTGTCAAAAGGTTGCATAATTATACCCCTTCCTAGCTTGTGTATGGTAGAGAAGATATGCTACCTTTCGAGTTCATTTTTCCTAATTTATTTATTACACAAGCCACTAAGATGTATGATGATGAGTATGTGGTAGAGTGTTTACATGAATTATGGGAACTTGATGAGAAACACTTTCTAGCATATTTCCACCAATCTGTAGAGAAGTAGAGATAGAAAGCTTGGCACAATCGACATATCAAAACCAAGTCTTTTTTAATTGGAGGTCATGTCCTACTATATGATAGTAAGTACTTAAAGAATCTTGGAAAGTTACATATGCATTGGTTGGGTCCTTCTATTTTTACAGAAATAAGGGAGTCTTGAGATGTGAACCTTGCACAAATTGATGGAATTATCTTGCCTTGTTGGGTGAATGGCCCATGCATGAATCCCTACTATGGCCAATAAATTCGTTTGGTTATGATTTCTCTCTATCTGGGAGCAGAATTTAGTTTTAGTACTGACTCAATTTTTTTTAGTTTACTTAGTTATTTCGGTTGTGTCAATAGTGTCATGTTTTCTAGTTGCAATATATTGCAACCCATTATGGTCAGGGAGTTATAAGTCTTATCTTTTTCATAATTGAGTCAGTTAATGTGATCTTCCAGTCTATCAAGTCTTTTCCCCATAACAATCTAATTTGTTGACTTGGACTTTAGTTTAGTTTTGTTTCGTTGTTTGTCCTTTTGCGTCTGAATAGCTAATGTGTTAAGTCCCTTTTGGTCATTTGCATCATGTAATGGGGATTTGTGTCTTAATTTTCATAGAATCCCAAATCCAACTTTGACTTCATCAACCATGTTCATTTAATGTCTTATGACCCACTTAATTATCACAATATGGAGATTTTGTTTTATAAGTATCAGAAGCCAGAGTGATATCATTCACTTGTCAAGTTACATAGTAACTTCTGTCTTTTTCCTTGTTTTGCACGTACAAAAAGAGAAACTTGAGCATCAAGTTGAGGCTATCAATTTCAAACTTCAATAGATGTCGTGAGCTATTGTAGGCCATGCTTCTAGGGTACCAAAATATATTTCTTCTTACGAACAAATGTAGTCCCTTGAATTCATTGAGAGTGCTTGCATGGAATTGGTTCGTGCAAAGAAATAGATGTATCATACTGTGCCACAACTACAGAGTAAGATTCCTGGGCCTACTAAATAGTATAACCAACAAATTGATAAAAATATAGAGTAAGGATCATCCCTTCGAGCTACACTTCAACAACAGACAAGATATTCTTAGGGTATATTCCTCCAAGTGTAGGATTCGATACAATTGCTTGCCAAGCATAATCAACCATTGTACAAGCTACAAGAGCAAATAAAACACTTAATGGAGAAAGAAATTGCAACTACAGACCTTGTGAAACAAAAAAAATATCTTTGATCAAGCTAAAGAGATACATAAATAGATCCATGGTTTATAAGAGGAGTCCCACAAGGAAAAAGCCACTATCCAAGGCCTTAAGCCTATAAACCAAGAAAAAGCATGCAACTGTGTAAAGTTAATCTTGATGCATATAATTAGTTGCATACTTAGATTGCATCTCACCCTAAGAAGCCAGATGAAAACACAACTACATAGTGTGTTAATAAAGCTTCCATTATACTTTCCACATGGAAATATAAAATGGTTGTGTATAATTGTTTTCAATGCCAGGTTTTGGAAACCCTTCCTAATTTGGGTCCTTTATTTGAAGGAGAGGTATCTATACAGGGAAAAAGTGAATTGAAATCAATTGTGCAACCACACTAAGGACTAAGTAAACAAGCAAAGGATTGAATCGAGGGTGATTCGATAGATTGTGGTGGAGGTCTCTTGGGTACTTTATTTTTTCAATAAATTTTGGTAGAAAATAGTTGTGGAAACATGAAGTGTAAGATGGAAAATAAAATGGTTAAGTTGGTTGGAAAGAAGCACAATAAAAGAATAAAGGCACGATAAGAAAGAATAATAATTAGTTGCATTAGCACTCGTAAAAACCACATAAAATGGATCAAGTCTCTAAGGTTGAAGAGATCAAGTAAATGTGGACTAAGCAGATAGATCTCGCCAAGCTGGTTAAGTTGGATTGTATCAAGCTAGCATGGAAAAATCCAAGAGGCTAAAAATTATATATAGCTGCATAAAAAAGCTATGAAGAGAGAGATAAGAGAAGGGTCTTCATGCTGCTAGAATGAGAACCTGCTCTTTGCAGAACATTCTGTTGTAATTTTGTCATAGTTTGAGTTTGTAATGAAAGTATTAGATAGAGTTCTGTTTTTTTTTTGCAAAGTCTCTATGGATCTATATTACAATGTTTGAAATGACTAAAATTAATATAAAAGTAGAATTTTGTGGGGATCCACATGTGCGTATTTATGAATGAGTATGATTCTATTGTATGGTTCCTTTAAAAAACTTAAAATCTCTTGTTAAATTCCCTGTTGTTTGTTTACTTTTGTGCAAGTGTTATTCAATAGATCTGTGGATGGTTATGAGTTAATGTGCAATTCAATTAAGAAAATGAATACTATAAATTTCTAAAACTCCAACATCACTTGTAAGTCTCAACACGCCTCAAGTGAGAACTTCTTCCCTTAAATATTGAAAATGCGAGCAACATGTTAGACTACCACGGGCCCTTTTTTGGCACCCTGCGGTCAAACCCTGGGTCATCATGGTAAAACTTTTTACCAACACAATTCCACTTCAAATTTCCATGGATAATAATTTGATATATGGAGTTAGAACACAATAAGATCATTTTTGTAACTAGGAAAAAGTGGGGCTATATTAGTGCCCATTATATTAGATTTTTGAATCCTTGATATCATAAAATATTTGATACCATGTAGGATTTTAAGATAAAGCACAATATTTAGTGGTTAAAATAACTGTAATAGAAATTGAAAGACAAAAGAGAAAAATAGAGAATGATAAATCACTAAAATGGACTAAAGGATTGAAATAACAATTTGAATTCCTTGCTAAGAGACTAACTAATTTCTTATATTAATTTAAATAAGTGAGTAAAATCATATGGAACTCTTTCAAGGAGAAAGGAATTGTGCACTAGGTGTGGTGCTTTAGTGCATGACATGTAAAACACTAGTAAACTGTCACTTAGTATCAATTAACACCCATATAGTCTAAATTAAGTCACCATACATGGAGTTATAGCTATTTAACTAGTCATACCCATTAGTTAACTAGGCTTGCACAAGGTAAAACTCATGCATGTATGATAAACCTGATTTAACTAAGCATGCACAAAAGGAAAACTCATGCATGCATAACAATGGCACATGCATGTATAACTATAGTGACATGAAACTCATGCATGTGTAATTTAAATGGCATGCAAGTCAAAAATCAAAAAATAAAACTAGAGACTTAAGAGATAATGCACACTTGTCTAGGAGCCTGATATACCTAAGAATGTGCTCTCTAGATGCCATGTCAGTGCCATGTGATAGCCTATTTAGTACCACATGCCACTACCATGTCATCCACTTGCTATAAATAGTATTATTTCTAAACAAATACACGCTATAAATAACAAAGTGCCTAAATAGTGGAAAAATGTGTGTAGGAAAGAATGCATCTACATCAACATGTTTGAACATTATAATTTTCATTTTATCTCAGTGCAACAATATCCATTATGATCTAGGAAGACTCATTATTCTATGTAGGATGATGAAACCATTAGGATAGGTGGCCACATTGTTATGAGAAAATTTGGCTTACAATAATAAGCTACTTTTCACCCAATAGACTTTTCATAGAGTCTACTCAGAAGGTGTGTGTATAAAGTGAAACAATAAAAATAGAAACACTCTAATCATGCACACAAGAATTGACAAATGTAATAGAAGTTACCAGTTCTATTGTGAGATCCTTATCTTTATTGATGCATCCAACTTGAAAGAAGATCTTCTAGAGATCTTGTCCCCTACTCCTTTCTTGAAACTTGCACACAAGAGAGAGAATAACTTGCTACTTCCCTGTAATAACAAGATTAATGCTCAAAACAAAATTTGACATGCAATATATAATGAAATTACACAATGGAAATATGGGGAAAGTTTCTTCACTTTTTTATAATATCACTAAGGAATGTACATAACTGAGGTTGTTGTAGCCTTTATCCTGGTGACTCTCTCAACTACACTTACCCACATCAAGGCTTATGAATAAAAGTTTATTGTAAAATCACTCTAAAAACATTTCAACATAAGTTACATCTTTCTCCTCTTATGAATAGTGGAGTGCATTATTTATATATATTTTCCTTGTGATTAGCCACATTGAACCTACACACATTTTTTATCATATCACAATTTATGCTTAAACATGACCAAATTAATCATCGCTTGATTAAACTTGACCAAATCAAGCTAATTCATCTAGAACTTTCACTTTGTTTCTTCACTGTTGTGGAAAAATGATGTTGTTGGCTACATTTTGACCCTTTAAACTAGAAAAGGGCATTGTTAGGTCCACTGTTTTTCTCCTAACAATGTAGAAGAGTGTTGAATCCTAAAAAACCACTTTCTTGGAGCCTTCCACTAAGCACTTTTTGACCCTTTGAGTTGGCAAGGGATGTTATTTTCTCTTATATTAGGGGTAGCTTCTTGAGCTATAACAAATTTCCCCTAATGTATGAGGCCATAAGAGAATTTGATTGCCAAAATAGACTAGTAAGTGAGGTAGAGTGAGAGACAACAGACATAAGGTCTACAAACTATCAAAAGTATAGTCAGATACATAAATAACTACATCCCCTATGTAGGCATACCCATACTTGGTACTCAGAGAATAGAGCATGATGAATCACATGACATACTATTGACTGATGTAATCAAGGACTAGTATGACAAAATGTAGATCTTTGACACAATAACTATTAGTAGGGTGGGACATTGATGTGGGTGCCCCTAATGGTGGCCCTCAAATTACATATTATATTCTCCAATTGCAACTTAGGAGAGGAAATAATGAGGAGTGAAGTGGCCCAAGCCCCAAGGTCTTTAACACTTTCCAATGTTATGAATCGACTACATGCAAATGAATGAGCTGATGTCGAGCATGCAAGTAGACTATATGCTTAATAGTCATGGAGGTATTTCATTAACGGACATGAGGGAGATTAATGATGGTGAAAATGGTCCCCAAGGTACCTATTACAATCTATAGAGTGTAAATGAATGAGCTGAGGTTGAGTACTTTGTAGAATCGATCAACATGGGCCAATGATGAAAACCCAATGTGAATTGCGAGGAAACTTGCCACTATTGATTGCAATCTCCAAGGTACTAGACTATTTCTAGATCCACATCCTAGATAAGGCATTGATTTCGATGGGAAGAGATCCATTAAAGGAGGGCCTTAATGTATCCCCCATCATTGACACAAAACTAACATTGAGCTAAGGTCTTTGATGATAACAACTAAATAACTGATACACAATTGATATAGGGATGGTTAACACAAAAGGTATAGTGGTACTTGTAGATGGTCGAAGATTGAATACTACTTCCCTTGAGCATATAATGACATGACACAATAGTGAACTTGGAAGCATAGACTGAAGAAAACCAATAGACACAATGGTGACATAAGAGGCACCACCAAAGCCCATATAAGGAAAGGACAACAATTGAGGTGAGATAGTGACTCAATAACAGAGTGAATCGAATAAGTTCATGGTGTACTTCTAAATCTGGGAAAGGACCAACTGTAAGAGTATGACTTAAACACATGGCATGTTCAATGGTGACACACACCTACCATGATAGAAATAAAAAATATTAAAAGATATCCCCCCTCGTTTTTGTATAGTGTATCCCCTTCATATTTTAGTGAGCATGAAAGAGAATACAAGAAAGATCAATAGGTTACTTTTTTGTAAGGTTTATAGAAAGGCTAAAAAAGAGATAAAAGTACACTTGTGTCCTTCTCATGGTTTAACGAGCTTGAGAATGAAAATAGACCACTTGCTGAATTTCAATTTAATTAACAGGAAATAAAAGATGGAAATAACTCAATGTTTTCATATAGGTTTTATGAGCATGAAAAGGTGGTATCAAAATAAGCTCAGGACTTTCATGAGTTTAATGAGTTTGAAAAGAAGACCAAAAGAGACTCGACATTTTTTTATAAATTTAACGAGCATGAAAATATAGTAAAAGAGGCTAGGGGTTTTCATTTTTTAACGAACATGAAAAGAAGGCCAAAAGGAAGTTCATGATAGAAATACGATTGGTATAACTGTATGAATCTTGGTTCGAGGTTGACATAACTGACCTAAGTAAAGTAGAAAGTTTTGGTGAAGTGTCTGACAATGGAAATGCATTCATCATAATAGTCTCTTTGAAAGGTGATAAAGGATTGTGAGACGGGGGCAAGACAAATGAAAAGGAAATAGGTTGAGCATGGCTGTAAATATGGTGAGTGAAATGAAGGAAAACATCGACATGAAAAAATATAGAAATACATTGAGGGCCATGAGCATATGCAACCATAAATAAACATCTAAAAATATATGGGGACCTCCTATAGGGTGATGGATAGAAATAATAGAGAAAGAGAGGCATGAGGCTAGATTTCGATTTGATGGTGGGTACTAAAGAGAACCCCGCAACCTATGAAGTTCAAGTAGAGCCTACCCTTCATGGTCACCCTAGGATAACACCTGATTTCCATCACAAGCCACAAGCTAGAATCTCTTTGATGGTGCACAAGCCAAGGGTTCCAATCGACGTAGAATGTCCACAAATGGACCACTTGGACTAGAGGGTTTTAAATCTTGGCACAAGCCAAGGATTCCATTCGACATGTATGAAATCATGTGAAACAGTGAGAAACATATGATGCACTATCATGGGGCCATGCCACATCAAATTAAATTTCCACAATCCTAAAGGTTGATGATTCTATGGATATCTAAGAACCATAACATTATCAGGAAGGCATTAAGGAACTAAAGGTGAATGGTCTCATAGATAAACAAATCCCTAATGAAGATGATCAAGACACAATGAAGGTATGATACATTCATGATGTGAGAAGTTAGAGTGGATAATCTGCTGGCAAGTTCAATGTGAGAAATCCTTGACATGACTTGGTCCAAGGGTGGTACTTCATTGGATGACACAAGAAATGCCCCCTGGTCCAATTCAAGATTTTGAGTGCTAGTCTCCATCATTTCCAATTCTAAGAGAGTATATGAAACATGGGGAATAATATCCCTTAGCTTATCTTTTGAAGCCATGACCTCCAAGATGGATTCATCTGAATGAAACTAAATATCAAGGGAGTCATGTGAAACTGAAGGAGTGATGACTCGCATTGGTAGAGTATCCTGATCATATTCCATATTAGGATGGAGTTTTTGACCAATGTCATCAGGTTGTGATGTCACCATTGAAGAGGTGATTACTTCCATAATAATGGCACCCCCTGCATGAAATTCATCTTTTATAGGAACCACCTAAGGATTGTGAGGTATAAGATATTCACTAGTGATAGAAGAGATCATGTTAATGGTGGAAGAAAATGAACATGGGTCTAGTGGAGAAAGGGGAGTCTTTAAAAATTCTCACTCCAATGCTTTCAACAAGGGTAATGGAATCAACTACAAAGGGGACTGACTAACTATCGTGAAATTGAATATTAGGCTTGCAAAAGTCCAGTTGGTCAATAGTGACTATCTTAGCCTAATGGGGGGACACCACAACTCGAAATACTAAAGACACAACGTCATAACATAAAAAAATATTCACCCAAGCAAGAGGTTATAATCAAGTGGTATATCAATGACCTCAACATCAACATAGATTATTTCCCCCATATCTATATAGGTAAAATGGAAATTACCCCTTGATAATGCAAGGTATTCCCATCAAAATACTTTAATGTTGATCTAGGTGTAGAAAATGTTGGGAAACCAAGAGATTTCCAACACATTGATGACATAATGCAAGTTGAGGCCCCTTAATCCAAACCCATCCTATGAACCCGTTGTTCGAAAACATGGACCATAATCTAGAATTCCAGATGATGTAGAAGATTGGGTTTCCATAAAGAAGGAATGGAGGCCATGATATTTGAATTCAAGTGATACACCCCCACCAATAGTAGATAACAATGCCTTGTGTTGCGACGGGAAACTTTGTAAAACTTCTAATGCAGACATAACAACCAGAGCTTGGGCCAAATCCTTGACAATACTATATTTGTGAGTGGGCTGCACATTAGGATTATCCATAGTATTTTAAATTCACCCTTAGGTGGGAGAAAAATAGTAGTTAATGATGGCTTATCAAAATGAAGTTGGCGATTAGGCGAAGCTTGGGTCACAAGCTCCTAGTTACATGTTCCACTTTCAAGATTCTCAAAATTATGTGCTCTCGTTGTCAGAACAATTGTTGAATTAACCATAAATATATCTTTGATAGAAGATGAGGCATTAGAAGAAGTGTTTCCCCCATTTTCCCCTTGCTAAGGTGGTGGAGGGAAAACTACCAAATGTTGTTCTTGCTCCAGAAAAGGATTTGTTAGACAACTAGTTGATGAGTAGGTTTCTATGAGAAATATATTTGAATCTCATCCATCCCAGGGAACTCATGAGTATTATGGTCATCCCCACAAATGTTGCAAGGAAGAAAACTTTTCTTCTTCTTCTCTTTGGTGTCATTCCTAGTGTTATCTTGGGCTTGCGATGCACCTTGTTCCATAGTGGAAGATTTAGACTTGTTATTTTTCTTCATACCTCCTGGTTGCTGAGGATTCTTAGTCAATGTGGACTAAAAGGAATTGACCTTGGAGGTGGGAATAAGAGCATGAAGAGGTTAAGCAAAAGGACTTCCAGCTGGGGTGAAGTGTCCCTTCTTGGTGAGATAACTTTCACGACATTTGGATAGGGTGATTTTGATGCAATGATATAAATATTATGCATGTTAGACTTATGTATATGCTTGTGTGCTATAGACCCAGTTTATGTCACACAGTTACTATGTGGTTATGATAATATCTATGGTTGTGTGTATAAGAACTAATTTTGGTTAATAACATATTATCATTGTTTTCTCTTTTGGTATCTTAGTTTAGACGTAGGTGTATGACATGGATGGTGATTTAGGATTGAGACACATAGATCCATGCATGATCATGGTTATGTGGAACATATGGTTAATTATGACTTATGGATGATATATGATTTGTATGATTATATATGCTTAATCTTGTATTGAGCAAGATGTGGCAGGGGACATAGTTATTTGCAAACAAGGATGCTCAAATTATAAATGACTATGGAAGTCATGGTAAATGATTTTTATGATTATACATGCTTAATATTGTATTGAGTAGGATGTGATAGGGGATGTGGTTATTTCAAAATAAGGATGTTCAAATTATAAATGGTTGCAGAAGTCATTTCTCTAGAACCAAAATGATTGTGGAAGTCATGCACAATCTTTGATAAAAAGTGAATAAGTTAATTATAAAATTAATTTGATCTATGATATTGGGATGTGTGCAGATCTTGGAACAAGGCCTTACCAATGAACCATCAGATGGGTATGAGCTCATAATTAGTACCTTAAGGTGAAATGCAAAGTTTCAAAGTAGAGTAGGTGAGAAGCCATGGAAATTAGGGCACAGAGTCCTAAATCGATGAAAGATAAAGACGTGGAGTCTTGGATCTATAAGAAAAGGGTTGGGATGTGGAGTCCTAAATTTTTAAAAGATCAAGGTGTGGAATCTTGGATCCTTGGAGTAGATCAGGGTGTGGAGTCCTCAATCTACTAAGGCACAAAGATGTATGAAATAGGCATGCAGAATCCATATTCTTCAGAAGAAAAAAATACTACTCATGGGCAACCCAGGGATGATTTTCCTTAATAAAATCTCATTTCTCACAATTCTAGAGTGGTTTAAAAAAAATAGAAAGTCATGTCTAGCAGCTCAAGTATGCCTTTCCAAATATAGTAAATCACCTTCAATCAATGGGTAATCAAGTATAGCTAAAGGAAAATCACTCAACTTATCGTTAATCAATCCTAATAGTTCAATCTCAACTTAATCCAGAATATTATTATTATCTTTGATGAGACTATGATATTATAGTAAAAGGAAATTACAAGTCACCTTCATCTCCTCAATCACTTCACATATCTCTCCTTGATGATTCTCATGGCTCTATGTAACTCTCTCTCTCTCTCTTTCTCTTAATAATACATTACACTCTTTTTTATGCACTCATCAAATAATGGCATATTCCTCTTACACTCATTAAAGACATGTCATAAGAGATTCCTCTTACGTTCTCTTTAATGCATATGTTACACTCTTAACTAAGGCATGCATACCTGTACTTAATGGCATGAGTTACACTCCTCTAAATGGAATACAAGGCGTGCATATTACTCCTTTATGACAATAATTTGTTGCTCCTCATATATATGTGTCTGATGTATTCTCACTTGAGGAGGGGGAAGGTGCATTGTAATACCAAGAGTTGGAGAGACTTGAAGAGGATTGTGAGAGGGAGATTCTTGGAGAGTAGCCAAATGTTGTTGAAATGAATTTGAAATTACTAAACTAAATTACTAAGTAGTCCTACTTGGTGGAGTTGTCCATGAGTGGTATTTGGAGGAAGTGGAACTTATCTTCCTCAAATTGCCTTGGATATCTCTCTACTGTTGTATTTTGGTATTGGTTGTGAGCTCTTACAGCTCAGAGGTTCTAGGGGGAGAAGTTCTCCCTGGATATGGTTGGGTGTAAAACCAGATGGTTCAAATGAGTTGGTTAAGGAATCAAAGATGGATCATATTCTTGGTGATTGGAGTTGGACATCTGATCAGGTATAAATTTAATTGTCCTGAAATTTTAGTATAACATCTACATTGTTTTGTGTGTGTTATATTCTTTCCACGACTACCCCATGCGCATGGGGTTCGCATTAGTGCCTCGACAATTTTTTTTGGACCATACATTAGGTGGGTGGACCTACCTATGGTTTTGTGCATGGATTTCACACATGGTTTTGGGCATGATGGTTTTTTGTCCATGGTATTTTGTAGATCTGGTCAAGGGAACTACAGTTATGTTCTAATCCAGGGTTAATGGATTGGGGTTTATGGATGCTTCGACATGTATATATATGTATTGTAACATTGAAAGGAATATAATGAAAAATCAATTTGGTAGTCCTGGTTTTAGGATCTAGGGAAAAATCTCTGTGTATATACGTTTTATGTTTTATGCTCTCACCATTGTTTATTTTCTGTTTTTAGAATTTGTATGTAGGTAATTTTTGTACGTGGTTAGAACCTACATACATAAAAGAAAAAATAAATAAATAGAAAATTAAATTGTTGTAAGCGTCTTATTTGGTTTAAGCTTATTTCATTTAGAATCTTATTGGCTAGTTAAAAATGAAGACTAAGAGCACTCAATTTGTATGGATGTTTAGATTTCAAGATTGAAATTATTATTGGTGTAGTTTATGGTACTAACCTTGGTATGGTAGCATTTGAGAAAGGAAATCAAAATATTGTTGAAGGTAATTGCAATAAAGAATTTCCAAAGGACTTGGGTGAGATTTCATGGGTTATGGTTTTGTTTCATTTTAATTTAAATATGTAATTCGATACATGTTTTAGAAATGGTTTCAGGATATGTTGCAAAATCCGTGAATGGGAAATCCTATTATTTTTACTATACTTGCAAATGATTATGCATGAATAAGTGCTAACTTGCAGCCTATGGAAGAAGTAAGGAAATAGACACATATCCAAAGTATACTTGGAGGAATCATTGCATCAACCCTTAAAATAAACATGCATATATAATGGCAGCCAAGCGTTTCAAAGAAAATAATTGAGGTAATTTTAGTTATTATGTGCATGCAATCTTTGCAAATGCAAATAACAAGTAAGAATACATAATTCAGTAAAAGAATCATCACTGGTTAACTCTTATTTTGGATTATCTATTTATATGTATTACAATAGCTCAGGATGCTTTCCATGTGTTTGTAGGTATGATTGAGTGAAAATAATGCTTGATGAATCTCAAAACCCTTCAATTCACTTACAGTAGATGAAATGGTTTAGAAAAGAATTTAGAAAATACATAAGTAATTATAAATTAATTCTTTGTTGCTATTTGTTATGCATGGTTGTAGATTCAAACTTGCATGCCATCTATTTGACAAAATCTATAAATGAGATTCCAGGAGTCAGAAGATTTGTTAGTTTAACAAAATTGCATCCATGGGTGGTTTCGTAATGGTTTAACCCAACATTAGGGGGTATTTGTGTCATATGGATATGTA